>CAWUER010000672.1:185000-190000 GCA_963921195.1 Pegoplata infirma | reverse complement strand
ATATTTTTGCGGGGATCTCGGGCACCTTTTGTCGGATGGGGGAGCGGGTCGCAGTAAGTATTTCCGTTCGGGTTCGAAGTGGTACGTTGGCGGACAGAGTGACATAGTTTTTTTGATGTTGGGGTTCGTCCATGTGCCGTATTGTCTTTAGGCTCTCGTGAGGTTGTTGTGGACTTGGTAGATCTGAGACCCAAATTAGTTTTACCTGCGGTAGGTTTTGAGCAATGATTTAGGTAGTTGTTAGGGACTTTTTGGATTTGGATGGTTTTTTCACCCATGTGTCTGGACCAGAGGAAAGGTCCAATAGTGGGTTATGATTTGTCCCAATGGGGCGCCGTATTGGGAACCCTCCTCGCTTAGGGTCGTCGAGTTTGATGTACAATGGGTTCGAGGCAGCGGGTTACCACAGTAATCCTGTTATAAGCGCCATCCATGATGGGCGGATTATGTGTGGTTGGACACGATCCTTAAAAACCATTGGGCATCAGGGATGGGGAACTCTGCCAACGTTGACCAATCTCATGCTGTATGTTGTTATGTTACACTGACCCGAATGGGGCATAGTCATCATATTAAGTGTGAGTGAGAGGGAGTGTTAGGAAATAAAGGGGGGAATTCCGCCGAATATTACGGACAGTGGTGGAAATTAGGCTCCGTGGAAACCGAGGATGGAACTCTGTCTCAACCACCCATCTTCACAGAATGTAGGGTCAGGGAATAGCCACGACGGTCCTATGTGAGGGTTGATATGATTATGTCTAAAGTTCTTTGGTGAATGTGTTTTAGTTAGTGAGCCATTCGACATGGAACGGACAAGTTCATTTTTCAAGACTTATATGGGATCGTAACACTTCTTGTAGTTTCAGGGAACCCTCTAGGCCTGGAAGTTGTGGTTATTAATTTTTGTGACATCGATCTGGACCGTTTGTTGAGGGGCGGGGTAGCGGTATCCGGTGGTCGTTATAAATTTCGTTGGTGTCGGATGTGCATGCACCAATAAGGATACGGATTTTAACTATCGGTCGGTATGTTTGTTGGGTTACGACGTGATTTAAATTTAAATTCGTTTAATCACCCGTTGTGTGGGAATTTGAAATTGTCAGTTGTGGAAAATTAAATTATTTGGAGATTTCGATTCGCCTTTGGAAATTTGATTTGTGTTTATTTTATCCGGTGTGTGGTAAATGTCGGGAGGTTTTCGTGATATTTAAATCGACGGTTTATAAATGCGCGAGTGCGGTAGTGGAGTGTGTGAAATCGAGTTTGCTATTCGAGGTGGTGGATCGGGGTAAGTTGTATGGTTTAATAAATGTAAGGTAGGGTTACGTTTGTGGAGGATTATGAGCATATGTGTGGTAGTATTATGTTTAATGGTATATTGCTTAAAAGTGTAGTCTCGGGCGATTTGGTTGTGTATGGGTTCTGGGGTCGGTTCGTTGTGTGTAGGTTTAGTTTTACTCTTCTGGTGGAGTTACAAGGTAACTCCATGATAGGGGTTCTATGGAACCAGTTAGTGGATTTAGAAATCCTACTGATGATTCCCTTCGGCAGGGGATGAAAGCGCTATAGGAAGCCCAAGTGCCTTCACGGCAATTTTCGAGCGGGGGAGTGTATATTTTGATTTTTGTGGGTGGTTTATTTATTTTATTTTTTATGGGTTATATGCGTGGATTTAGGTATTGTATTGTATTTTATTATTATTATTATAATTATTATTATTATTATTATTATTATTATTATTATTATTATTATTATTATTATTATTATTATTATTATTATTATTATTATTATTATTATTATTATTATTATTATTATTATTATTATTATTATTATTATTATTATTATTATTATTATTATTAGTTATGAGTATCATTATTATTGGTGTTTATTTGATCACGTTTATTGCTCATTTTAATATTTTTGCGGGAATCTCGGGCACCTTTTGTCGGATGGGGGAGGGGGTCGCAGTAAGTATTTTCCGTTTGGGTTCGAAGTGGTACGTTGGCGGACAGAGTGACATAGTTTTTTTGATGTTTGGGTTCGTCCATGTTCCGTATTGTCTTTAGGCTCTCGTGAGGTTGTTGTGGACTTGGTAGATCTGAGACCCAAATTAGTTTTACCTGCGGTAGGTTTTGAGCAATGATTTAGGTAGTTGTTAGGGAATTTTTGGATTTTGGATGGTTTTTTCACCCATGTGTCTGGACCAGAGGAAAGGTCCAATATTGGGTTATGATTTGTCCCAATGGGGCGCCGTATTGGGAACCCTCCTCGCTTAGGGTCGTCGAGTTTGATGTACAATGGTTTCGAGGCAGCGGGTTACCACAGTAATCCTGTTATAAGCGCCATCCATGATGGGCGGATTATGTGTGGTTGGACACGATCCTTAAAAACCATTGGGCATCAGGGATGGGGAACTCTGCCAACGTTGACCAATCTCATGCTGTATGTTGTTATGTTACACTGACCCGAATGGGGCATAGTCATCATATTAAGTGTGAGTGAGAGGGAGTGTTAGGAAATAAAGGGGGAATTCCGCCGAATATTACGGACAGTGGTGGAAATTAGGCTCCGTGGAAACCGAGGATGGAACTCTGTCTCAACCACCCATCTTCACAGAATGTAGGGTCAGGGAATAGCCACGACGGTCCTATGTGAGGGTTGATATGATTATGTCTAAAGTTCTTTGGTGAATGTGTTTTAGTTAGTGAGCCATTCGACATGGAACGGACAAGTTCATTTTTCAAGACTTATATGGGATCGTAACACTTCTTGTAGTTTCAGGAGACCCTCTAGGCCTGGAAGTTGTGGTTATTAATTTTTGTGACATCGATCTGGACCGTTTGTTGAGGGGCGGGGTAGCGGTATCCGGTGGTCGTTATAAATTTCGTTGGTGTCGGATGTGCATGCACTAATAGGGACACGGATTTTAACTATCGGTCGGTATGTTTGATGGGTTACGACGTGATTCAGGTTTAAATTCGTTTAATCACCCGTTGTGTGGGAATTTGGAATTGTCAGTTGTGGAGGATTAAATTATTTGGGAATTTCGATTCGCCTTTAGAATTTTTATTTGTGTTTATTTTATTTTGATATTTTTATTTTATTTTGATATTGATATTTAAATCGACGGTTTATAAATGCGCGAGTGCGGTAGTGAAGTGTGTGGGATCGACTTTGCTATTCGAGGTGGTGGATCGGGGTAAGTTGTATGGTTTAATAGATGTAGGGTAGGGTTACGTTTGTGGGGGATGATGAGCATATGTGTGGTAGTATTATGTTTAATGATATATTGCTTAGGAGTGTAGTCTCGGGCGATTTGGTTGTGTATGGGTTCTGGGGTCGGTTCGTTGTGTGTAGGTTTAGTTTTACTCTTCTGGTGGAGTTACAAGGTAACTCCATGATAGGGGTTCTATGGAACCAGTTAGTGGATTTAGAAATCCTACTGATGATTCCCTTCGGCAGGGGATGAAAGCGCTATAGGAAGCCCAAGTGCCTTCACGGCAATTTTCGAGCGGGGGAGTGTATATTTTGATTTTTGTGGGTGGTTTATTTATTTTATTTTTTATGGGTTATATGCGTGGATTTAGGTATTGTATTGTATTTTATTATTATTATTATAATTATTATTATTATTATTATTATTATTATTATTATTATTATTATTATTATTATTATTATTATTATTATTATTATTATTATTATTATTATTATTATTATTATTATTATTATTATTAGTTATGAGTATCATTATTATTGGTGTTTATTTGATCACGTTTATTGCTCATTTTAATATTTTTGCGGGAATCTCGGGCACCTTTTGTCGGATGGGGGAGGGGGTCGCAGTAAGTATTTTCCGTTTGGGTTCGAAGTGGTACGTTGGCGGACAGAGTGACATAGTTTTTTTGATGTTTGGGTTCGTCCATGTTCCGTATTGTCTTTAGGCTCTCGTGAGGTTGTTGTGGACTTGGTAGATCTGAGACCCAAATTAGTTTTACCTGCGGTAGGTTTTGAGCAATGATTTAGGTAGTTGTTAGGGAATTTTTGGATTTTGGACGACATGGAACGGACAAGTTCATTTTTCAAGACTTATATGGGATCGTAACACTTCTTGTAGTTTCAGGAGACCCTCTAGGCCTGGAAGTTGTGGTTATTAATTTTTGTGACATCGATCTGGACCGTTTGTTGAGGGGCGGGGTAGCGGTATCCGGTGGTCGTTATAAATTTCGTTGGTGTCGGATGTGCATGCACTAATAGGGACACGGATTTTAACTATCGGTCGGTATGTTTGATGGGTTACGACGTGATTCGGGTTTGAATTCGTTTAATCACCCGTTGTGTGGGAATTTGGAATTGTCAGTTGTGGAGGATTAAATTATTTGGGAATTTCGATTCGCCTTTAGAATTTTTATTTGTGTTTATTTTATTTTGATATTTTTATTTTATTTTGATATTGATATTTAAATCGACGGTTTATAAATGCGCGAGTGCGGTAGTGAAGTGTGTGGGATCGACTTTGCTATTCGAGGTGGTGGATCGGGGTAAGTTGTATGGTTTAATAGATGTAGGGTAGGGTTACGTTTGTGGGGGATGATGAGCATATGTGTGGTAGTATTATGTTTAATGATATATTGCTTAGGAGTGTAGTCTCGGGCGATTTGGTTGTGTATGGGTTCTGGGGTCGGTTCGTTGTGTGTAGGTTTAGTTTTACTCTTCTGGTGGAGTTACAAGGTAACTCCATGATAGGGGTTCTATGGAACCAGTTAGTGGATTTAGAAATCCTACTGATGATTCCCTTCGGCAGGGGATGAAAGCGCTATAGGAAGCCCAAGTGCCTTCACGGCAATTTTCGAGCGGGGGAGTGTATATTTTGATTTTTGTGGGTAGTTTATTTATTTTATTTTTTATGGGTTGTATGCGTGGATTTAGGTATTGTATTGTATTTTATTATTATTATTATTATTATTATTATTATTATTATTATTATTATTATTAGTATTATT
>CAWUER010000672.1:0-180000 GCA_963921195.1 Pegoplata infirma | reverse complement strand
TTATTATTATTATTATTATTATTATTATTATTATTATTATTATTATTATTATTATTATTATTATTATTATTATTATTATTATTATTATTATTATTATTATTATTATTATTATTATTATTATTATTATTATTATTATTATTATTATTATTATTATTATTATTATTATTATTATTATTATTATTATTATTATTATTATTATTATTATTATTATTATTATTATTATTATTATTATTATTATTATTATTATTATTATTATTATTATTATTATTATTATTATTATTATTATTATTATTATTATTATTATTATTATTATTATTATTATTATTATTATTATTATTATTATTATTATTATTATTATTATTATTATTATTATTATTATTATTATTATTATTATTATTATTATTATTATTATTATTATTATTATTATTATTATTATTATTATTATTATTATTATTATTATTATTATTATTATTATTATTATTATTATTATTATTATTATTATTATTATTATTATTATTATTATTATTATTATTATTATTATTATTATTATTATTATTATTATTATTATTATTATTATTATTATTATTATTATTATTATTATTATTATTATTATTATTATTATTATTATTATTATTATTATTATTATTATTATTATTATTATTATTATTATTATTATTATTATTATTATTATTATTATTATTATTATTATTATTATTATTATTATTATTATTATTATTATTATTATTATTATTATTATTATTATTATTATTATTATTATTATTATTATTATTATTATTATTATTATTATTATTATTATTATTATTATTATTATTATTATTATTATTATTATTATTATTATTATTATTATTATTATTATTATTATTATTATTATTATTATTATTATTATTATTATTATTATTATTATTATTATTATTATTATTATTATTATTATTATTATTATTATTATTATTATTATTATTATTATTATTATTATTATTATTATTATTATTATTATTATTATTATTATTATTATTATTATTATTATTATTATTATTATTATTATTATTATTATTATTATTATTATTATTATTATTATTATTATTATTATTATTATTATTATTATTATTATTATTATTAGTTATGATTATCATTATTATTGGTGTTTATTTGATCACGTTTATTGCTCATTTTAATATTTTTGCGGGAATCTCGGGCACCTTTTGTCGGATGGGGGAGCGGGTCGCAGTAAGTATTTCCGTTCGGGTTCGAAGCGGTACGTTGGCGGACAGAGTGACATAGTTTTTTTGATGTTTGGGTTCGTCCATGTGCCGTATTGTCTTTAGGCTCTCGTGAGGTTGTTGTGGACTTGGTAGATCTGAGACCCAAATTAGTTTTACCTGCGGTAGGTTTTGAGCAATGATTTAGGTAGTTGTTAGGGACTTTTTGGATTTTGGAATGTTTTAGAACTGTTGATTTTTGGGTATCTGATAATCTTCTTTTACGAAATATGATCTAAGAAACGAAAAAGTTCGTAAAATCTGAGAATTACTTTAAAATATGAGCGTTATTTCAGTGATTTTTTATAAGAAAAATTTAGAAATTTTTTATATAAATAATGTCTCCGAATCTCAGATTATAGAAAAAAGTTTCAAAATCGGAGACATTTCTACACTCAAAAAAATACGTTAGTAGATTTACTAATTTTTTTTTGCTAATGCTAGTTAGCTAACTTTTACCAAATTTTTAGTTGAGATTAGCATGTCAGCAAAAAATTCTTGTAAACTTCATTTAGCTCGAGCTAAAAATGAATACATATAATTTTACATTATTTGATGTATGTATATATAGTAGGGCGTTTCATCAAAAACTTTTTTTTGGATTTTTGCAACTCTTGAAGCGGCATATGAATTCTTATGGCCTAAAAGATTTTTGAGATTTTTTACAGATTTTTGGAATGTCGGGATCAACTCGCTCAAATCGATTTTATCAAAAAAATGAGGTTATGAAACATAATTTTTTTTATTTTTTGTTCTCTGGTGCCTTTTTTTAACAAAACCGGATATAATACTTCTAAATGTTGCTAGCCTCCTAAAAAAAAATATTCGCGGTCAAAATAATAAGTTCAAGGGTCACTAAGATGACCTTTAAAGTAAAAATTCAGAATTTCCCGTGTTCCAACCTTAATAATTTGAGAAATATGCAATATATGAACGTAATGATTGATCCGTTAGATAAGTCTTTCTAATACCTTTAATTTAAAACCAAAATGACATTTGTCACTTTAGTAGAAATATTAAAAAACTAAGATAAACTCATTTTTTCCCCCATTTTACAGAAAATCGAAGGGAATCCATTAGTAGTTTTTTTGTAAAGTTGAAATAATAAACTTAAAAGAAGCTTTTTTGGTTGCAATTAGTGTTTCCAAACCGGAAAACCGGGTTTTTGTCAAACCGGTTTTTTTGACAAAAAACCGGTTTTTTGGATAACCGGCTTGGAAACACTAACTACAATCTATAAAAAGTCTTTAAACGTTATTATTTTAACTTTACAAAAAAAACTACCTAATGCACCAGTTCAATTTTCGATAAAATGGGGGAGAAAATGAGTTTTTCCCAGTTTTTTATTTTTTTTAACATTTCTACAAAAGTGACAATAGTCAGATTGGTTTTAAATGAAAGGTGTTTTAAAGACCTATCTAACGGATTCAACATGACGTTCATACATAGCTTATTTCTCGAATTATTGAGGTTAAAACACGGGAAATTCTGAATTTTTACTTTTAAGGTCATCTTAGTGACCCTTGAACTTATAATTTTGACCGCGAATATTTTTTTTTAGGAGGCTAGCAACATTTAGAAGTAATGTATCCAGTTTTGTAAAAAAAGGCACCAGAGAACAAAAAATAAAAAAAAATATGTTTCATAACCTCATTTTGTTGATAAAATCGATTTGAGCGAGTTGATCCCGACATTCCAAAAATCTGAAAAAAATCTCAAAAATCTTTTAGGCCATAAGAATTCATATTCCGCTTCAAGAGTTGCAAAAATCCAAAAAAAAGTTTTTGATGAAACGCCCTACTATATATACATACATCAAATAATGTAAAATTATATGTATTCATTTTTAGCTCGAGCTAAATGAAGTTTACAAGAATTTTTTGCTGACATGCTAATCTCAACTAAAAATTTGGTAAAAGTTAGCTAACTAGCATTAGCAAAAAAAAATTAGTAAATCTACTAACGTATTTTTTTGAGTGTAGAAAATGTCTCCGATTTTGAAACTTTTTTCTATAATCTGAGATTCGGAGACATTATTTATATAAAAAATTTCTAAATTTTTCTTATAAAAAATCACTGAAATAACGCTCATATTTTAAAGTAATTCTCAGATTTTACGAACTTTTTCGTTTCTTAGATCATATTTCGTAAAAGAAGATTATCAGATACCCAAAAATCAACAGTTCTAAAACATTTTATGAAGAAATTTTGATACACTTTTCTAAAACTTAAATTTTTGTAGCATTTTTCGAAAGAAAAATTTTACGGTTTTACTGCCATTTACTATTGTAAATTTTTTAGATTTTGAAATATTTTTCATATAGAAAAATTATTATTATAAGACACTTTTTCAAAAGAAATATTTACATATTCAGAGACACATTTCCTTTAGACAAATTCTTAGAATCTTCCAAAAGAAAAAATTTTCTAATTCTGAATGATTTTTCATACAAAAAAAAAATCTCATTTTCTGATAGTTTTCTATAAAAAATTACTAGATCTTGACAAACTTTTCCTATAGAAAAATTCGCATATTTAAAAGATTTCTCAAATAGAGAAATTCTCATTCTCAAATTCTGAAACGTTTTTCTTGTAGAAATGTTATCTGATTCTGAGATTTTTTTTGCAGAAAAATTGTTGGCTGATTCTGAAAAATTTTTTCTAAGAAAAAAATCTCAGGTGCTGAGGGATCTTTTTTTTAGAAATGTAATACGAAATTTTTTATAAAATTTGAGATCAATTTTTAATTAAAAAAATCTTACATTCGAAGTCAAATAAATATCAAAATATTTTCTAAAGGTAAAGTCTGAAATTTTAAAACATTTTTCTATAAAAAAATAATACTTTTTCCATCGGAAATAATAAGGAAAGTTATTCGGTTAGAAAATGTCTACGACTCTATTGCCATCTAAGTTTTTCATACGCAATTTCTTAAATTCTGAAACATTTTATCCTAAGGCTACGTGTGCTTTCCTTTTCTTTTTTTTCCTTTCCTTTCCTTTCCTTTCCTTTCTTTTTTTCTTTCTTTTTTTTTTTCTTTCGAAATCATTTTGGGGGGGGGGGGGAGAAATCCCATTCTCCCCCCTGGATCCGCGCCTGCGCCCATGATAGCGACGCCCTCTCACGTTCGGAGAGCTTCGTTGCATCGAGTTGGCTTAGTCTGTTAATTATTTTCAAACAAAGCCTTCTCTGGTTGTGCCTGACCTTTGATGGCTTAAGTTTCTTTATCTTTTTACCACCAATATTATTATCAAGGTCGCAGCCCTAAGACCAGTGCTAGGACCAGCACCAGTCGGTGAGGCAGAGCCTCGAATTAAATCGGTATCATTTGTGTCCATATTTTCATTTTCCTTGATGTGGTAATGAAAATATCACAAAAATACCTATTACGAACAATTTTAAAATTTCAATTAATAGCACGGAGATAAATTAAAACACGTCCACACTTGTCAACAGTTGAACGATAAAGCTCTGAATCTGATACTTTTTCTTTTTAGCAAAAATGTTTCAAATTCCTGAAGATTTTAGATGCCAAATTTTTTTGGTTTGTTGCCTTTTTTTTAGAAAAATTTGTGGTACTTGGCAACAATGCAGTTCACCAAAAAAAAAAAACACATTTACGATGATAATGATTATCATGATGACGATAACTATGACGCACTCACACAGAGATATCTAAACTACATGTGCAAAAAATAAAATGACAAAAAAAATACAAAAACAACTTACATAGATACTGAGTTTCGTTGTTTTTATTTTGAATTTTCGCTTTTTTCATACACAGTCACTAACCAAAACAATGAAAAAAAAGCACGTAGACCTCCACTCACTTACAGTCACAATATGTATTCAATTCACTTCACTAATACATTTATTTATTTTTTACGTGCGCGCATGAATAATTCACAATTTATTTAATTTTTCGTTTTTGCAAAAATTAATTTTTTACACAATTTTTTTTGTTGTTGTTATTTTTGGAAGCAAAAAAATTTAATTTTCAATTCTTTTTGGATTAAAAAACCTTGAATAACATTGAATTGTATATATGAAAAATATTTTCAATATTATTTTAGCAATTTGAGATTTTTTTTTTTTTTGCAAAACTTTAAATTTTCTTCGCTTTTCTTTTTTTCACTTTTTTTCAATAAAAATTTCCAATTCTAGAATCTTTTGTTTTTCGATCTTACACTTTTAAAAATCCACTTTGTTTTTTAAAAAAGTCTTCTATAAAAAAATTTACTATGAATTATAGCAAAAAATTGTATAAAATGAAAAATAAATAATTTATACAAAAGCTGATGATGATGATGGTGCTTGGTTGTTTTTAGTACGACGATTGTTTTTTTCTAGGTTTTTTGTATTTGTATTTTTGCCTTTTCCGTTGACAGCGGCTCAATGTAGTAGTGTTGTTGTAGTATGTTGTTCACAGTAATAGCAACAAAATCAACAAAAAAAAATAAAAATAAACCAGTATACAAAACAATACAACGTGCCAGAGAGCTTTTATTTTGATTTCACTAAAATGAGAAACTACTCTCAAAAACAAAAAAAAAAATGAGAACAAATATACCAGGGTTGCCAATTGCTGTTTAAAGAAAATATGCAGAAAACAAACAAAAAATTCAAAAAATCTCCACTTAAATCAAAAGCGGACAAGGACTGGACCCGAGTAACGGCTCCCGTGATCGAATGAAATTTCGATCAACACTAAACTTAGGTAAAAAATTAAAAAAACACACATTTCTGATCCGGTTAAACTAATATTTTTTATTTTTATAGGTTTCGATGGTAAAATTTCGATATCGAGCAGTGGTATCCATATAGGCTCACACCTCTCTTCACGAATGACAGATATAAAGGATGAAGAAGAACGACAGAAATCGGTGTGTACTAAAAAAAAAAATGTCAAAACAAAAAGGAATTAAGAAAATTGTCAATTTAATTTTCTTTAATTTTGCTTAAAATTTTGAAAAAATTTATATAGTTTGGGAATGTTTAGAAAAAATATAATTTTAAATTCTTAAAAATTTAACAAATTTTGGCTATTAAAAGTGTGCAAAATTGAAAATAATTACAATCATAAACAAACACCGAAACTTGTCAAACAATAGAGGTTGTTTTAAAATAGTGACAAAGTCGGCTAAAGGCATTTCACTTCTCTTTAATTTGAACTATAAAAATCGTTAACACAAATTTCCTAGCTGATCCTGTTTTCAAGTTATTGCTAAATTATTACACGGTTCGACAACAAAAACCTCCAAGGGAAATATCCAACTGATTCTTATAGATTTTGCTCTCCTGAATCCAAATCCTGAATCCAAATCTATAAATGCTATCTAATTTTATTTAGTACTTACAGTTTTTGAGATATTCGCCGTTAAAAAGTCAAAAAAACAATAGTTTCGCACTTTTGGGGGTCCACTGTTATGTTGCCTTAATCAAATAGGACTTGATTTCATATAAGTTGGAGCTCCTGATTCCAAAACTGCAATCCAAATTTTTCTAGCATATTCCGTTTTCGAGATATTCGCAAGATTTTCGCGTGGAAAAATGTTCAAACGCGAATATCTCAAAAACGGAACATGCGAGAAAAATTTGGATTGCAGTTTTAGAATCAGGAGGTTTATTTTAAATGAAATCAAGTTCTATTTTTGAAAGAATCTGTAACAGTGGACAACCAAAGGTGCGAAATTATTGGTTTTTCGACTTTTTAACAGCGAATATCTCAAAAACAGTACGTGCTAAAAAAAATGGATTTCTCAGATCACTGAACTCAGGTCACTAGACTTTTGAATGAAGTACCCTTTTATAAACAGCATAGTTTGGCGGAAATTGACTGTCTGGTTGACCATATAACAAATGTTTCTAATAGGTTGCTGCATGCGTCTTTCCCTTCGGCAAAGCCTGGGCTCAAAAAAAATCTGGCGGGAAGTCGCTGGATCTCCTTCTCAACACGAGTTTTCCGGGCAATTCCTTGACGCCGTTTCAAGCTTTGGAAAACTATGACACCAAAGCATTTGAAATTACTTCGGAGATAACAAATTTGCCAGCATTAATTTGGGCGATTAAAAGCTTCAGGGCCTATAAATCCCCTGGACCTGATGGTAGAATCTTTGCTGTGATGCAACAAGTGTCGGACAAGAATAGCAGCTTGGTTTTAAGATCTCTATACAGCATGCATAAACCGGTCATATATTCCTTTAAAATGAAGGGATACCAGAGTCGTTCCTGACCTAATCCATTTCTTTTAACGATTATAATATTACTCTAAGTAAAACATCGTAAAAGCAATACAACTAATTGTAAACAAGGAAATGCCAGCTTAACAACAATTTTAATTGAATCAACAATATATATTGTTAATGTGACAAAATTCAAATTTTATTTCCAATTAAACGTGTCAGTTAAGATCAAAATCTAATAAATAAAATTCAAAACATAGTTTTTTAATTAACTGAATCACTCCCGTTTCTTTTTTTCTAGTTCCACCATCAAAATTGCCATTTCAATTTTATGCTTTTCTCTAGCCATTTCATGTTGCTCTTTTAAAAACTCTCTCTCTAGTTTTTTAGTTTCCAAATATTCTCGATGTTGTTCTTTAATAATATCCATTTCTAGTTTAAGTTTCTCTTCAGATAAATTTGTTACGTTATAAGTGGCTCCATTGGAGCTGGAATGTGCTGGAATGTGTAAAGGTGTGACATTAAATCCATTGGATAATGTTTGATTTTGCAGAGTTGTACAAGTGTCCATATCAGATTGGTTACAAATATCATTGTGTTTTTCATTGGAATCTATGGAAAAAAGTTATATTTATTAAAACAAAGTTTTAAGGACTATTAATAACCTTGTGCACACATTCCTCTTCAAGCCAGTTTAGGTTTTATACTAATGGTGACAAAATCGGCTAATGGCATTTCATTCCTCTTTATTTAGACCTTTAAAAATCGTTATCACGAAAATACTAGCTGATCCTGTTTTCGAGTTATTGCTAAATTATTACACTGTTCGACAACAAAAACTTCACAGTGAAATATCCAACTGATTGTTATAGATTTTGCTCTCTTGATTCCAAATCTTCCATCTGATTTTTTCTCGCACGTACCGTTTTTGAGATATTCGCTTTTAAAAAGTAAAAAAGAACAATAATTTAGCACTTTTGGGGGTCCAGTGTTACATATTCTTACGTTGCTTCCGAAAATATGACTAGATTTCTATAAAATGGACCTCCTTATTCCAAAACTGACATCCAAATTTTTCAAGTATATTTCCTTTTTGAGATATTCGCGTTTGAAAACTTTTCACGCGGATATCTCGAACTCGAATGTCTCAAAAACGGTACATGCTAGAAAAATTTGGATTGCAGTTTTGGAATCAATAGGTATTGGTATAGAATTTTATACCAATACCTATTTTTTTTTTTTTAACGTAAAATATGTAACAGTGGACCGCCAAAAGTGCTAAATTATTGTTTTTTTTACTTTTTAACAGCGAATATCTCAAAAACGGTAAGTGCTAGAAAAAATTGGATGACAAATAAAAATCAGATATTTCACTGGAAGATTTTTGTTGTCGAACAGTGTAATTATTTAGCAATATCTAGAAAAGAGAATCAACTAGGATTTTCGTGTTAACGATTTTTGAAGTTCAAAATAAAGAGGAATGAAATGCCATTATTCGATTTTGTCACCATTTTTCTAAAACCTAAACTTGCTTGAAAAGAGGTGTGTGTAGTTTAAAAATCCTACCACTTGAAACAATTTCTATATTATTTGGATTATCTAAAGGCGGATTATCATTATCGTCAATTTCATTTTCAAATATTACTACATCATTTGAAGAAATATCTACAGCTTGATTCGTTGGTGTTTCATGTCGTCGTTCATCATAATCATCTTCACATTCATTGTTCTGTTCATTTTGAAATGGTGCTAAGAATTCCGTAGCCATCATGTCATGTAATCCATCAAAATCATCATCTTCATTGTCAAGTTCAATTTTAATTATTTGAAGATCACTCAGTGTTGAAAATGCCATGTCTTCATCGTGACGCCCATTTTCAGATTCATCAGATAATTTAAGCTGTTTGTTTTTCAGGATTCCCGTTTGAATTTTTATATTTTGATACCTTTTCCGTAAATCATTCAGATTAGGATTACCACATGGACCAGGTTGGATTTTTTTATTTTCATATCTTTTACGAAAATCTTTCATATTAGAATTATATGAAGCTGCTAGTACTTTCATATTTTCATATCTTTTACGTAAATATTTTGCATCACGATAACATGAACTATTTCTATTAAAGATTTTTTCGATTTCTTTCCAACATCGTTCTTTACAGTGCAGAGTTACATTTTCATTTTCGATAATATGTAAATTTTTTTCCACCAACATAATAAGATTATCCTTTTCGGCATTTGTAAATCGACTTTTATTCATAGCTCATACATTTAATATTAATGATCTTTCTAGTTAGAACTCCAATTTTAACTAAAATGAATTCAAAAAATTTCGAAAATTCAACAAAGTGGACTAAATTGTGTACTCTAAAATGAAAGCAACAAAATACTTTAGGGGTGACTACTTATATAAACTAGGTAGTTATTTAATGAAGTCAAAAGTATGTATTTTAATACAATTCTACTAAAATTTCTACTGAAATCCTCCACCATACCGAATTTGAAAAAGGAAACGAATAAGACAAGTTTTCGGCTGTGCCGAATCCTATATAGCCACCAAAATGCAAATTAAACAAGTAGAAAAGTTAAATTCGACTTTGCCGAATCTATGAATACCCTCCACAATGACTTCTTTAATGGTTAATACATTTTGTAACTTGAAAAATTTAAGAATTTTGATTAGAAATATTTTATTTTAAGTAAAAAGCTTTTTTAACGTGAAAAAAATTAATAATTTTGATTAGAAATATTTTATTTTTAGTAAAAAACTCTTTTTTTGTCATTTAAAAAAAAATACTATTTTTGTTTTTTTTTTTTTTTTTGAGTGTAAAACTTTTTTCGAGTGTAATTTTTTTTTTTTTGCTGTAAAAATATTTCTGAGTGAATGCACGTATGTACACACAATATTTTAATTTTTTCAAAAAAAAAATTTTTTTGAGTGTAAAATTTTTTTCGAGTGTAATTTTTAAGTTACCAATACTTTTAAAACTAAACAAGTTTAAAAAGCATTGCTTTAAAACTAAACAAGTTTTAAAAGCACTGTTAAGTTACCACCAATGCTTTTAAAACTTGTTTAACACGTGCATTTAAGATGAAACCAATCTGAAATTCAGGGGTTTGCTTATAACTTTTGAACCACTGGACCAATTGAGCTGAAATTCAATACCAAACAGACCTGGAGAACGGCAAGAATACATGCCAAGCTTTAGTAGTCTCATTATTGTCTTTCGAAAGTTAGCGTGTTTTTTATCTCGTAAATTCGCGAATAACCCTTGCCGGAATTCACTCTTTTGCTCATAACTTTTGAACCGCTGGCCCGATTTGGCTGTATTGCAATAAAAACCTGACCAGGTAAACGACCAACATATATGCCAAACTTCAGTAGCCTCTGTAAAGTCTTTCAAAAGTTAGCGTGTTTTCTACGGACAGACAGACAGACGGACGGACATCGCTAGACCGACTTAAAATCGATCGAGGATCATGAATATATATACTTTATGGGGTCCTAGACCAATATTTTAATGTGTTACAAACGGAATGACAAACTTATATATACTCTCTATCACTAGAGTGGAGAGTATAAAAATTGCTAGGGGTGTTATTTGCCTGAGAAAAGCTAAAGTTTGACACGAATATATCTTATGCTCATAGGCTGGTTAAGTTAAGAAATGGGCGAATTCGGACTGGGGTGTAAAAAGTTCGATTTACAAGAACTAAACCAACTCTCTGTCTTGTCTACAATCGCAGTCAATTCCCTGGAGTCAATGTTTCTGAAAACAAGATCTGCCCTTAGGGATCTTGAATGGACGTGTGAGACAACACGACAGATTTGGCATTTTCTGAATTAGAAGCGCACAAATGAGCTACTATCGCTTTCAAGAGGAGAGATTTTGACGGTAGTTGCTGTAATTACCGGAAACGGTCCAGAAGCTTCAGAAAAGACTCTGGAGCATCTGCCCATATGTAAGAGTTGTATTCCATTTGTCTCCAAAGTGCTTGGCCTGTGATCGAATAAAAATGAATGGCAAATGTTGCTGTCATCTGCAAAAGAGTAGATAAGATTGAAGATCTGACCAATGACATTCATTAATAAAAATAAGGAATATAGTAGGAGAAAGAACGGAACCATGGTGTACCCCTTAATTTAGCTGAAACTTGTCTGATTCGTTATAAAGCGAGAGAGGTCATTACCCGAGAATCTGAGACTTTTTCTAAAGGAAAAATATCTCAGAATCTGAGACTTTTTCTATAGGAAAATGTGTCAGAATCTGAGACTTTTTCTATAGGAAATATTCCTTTGAATATGAAACTTTTTCTATAGGAAAATTTTTTCAGAATCTGAGACTTTTTTCTAAAGGAAAAATGTCTCAGAATCTGAAACTTTTTCTATGGGTAAAACGACTCAGAGTCTGAGACTTTTTCTATAGGAAAAAATATTTTAGAATCTGAAACTTTTTCTATATAGGAAAAATTTTGCAAAATCTGAGATTTTTTCTATAAAGGAAAACCTCTCAGAATCTGAGACTTTTTCTATATAGGTAAAATGTTTCAGAATCTGACTCTTTTTCTATATAGGAAAAATATTTCAAAATCTGAGACTTTTTCTATAAAGGAAAAACTGTCGGAATCTGAGACTTTTTCTATATGGGAAAAATGTTTCAAAATTTGAGGCTATTCTATATCGGCAATTTGTTTCAGAATCTGAGACTTTTTCTTTGTCTCAGAATCTGACACTTTTTCTATATAGGAAAAGTATCTCATAATCTGAGACTTTTTCTATAGATAAAATGTTTCAGAATCTGAGACTTTTTCTATAGGAAAATGTCTCAGAATCTGAGACTTTTTCCATGGGTAAAAATTTTTCAGAATCTGAGACTTTTTCTATATAGGAAAAATGTTTCAAAATCTGAGACTTTTTCTATATAGAAAAAATGTCTCAGAATCTGAGACTTTCTCTATATAGAAAAAATGTCTCAGAATCTGAGACTTTTTCTATATAGAAAAACTGTCTCAGAATCTGAGACTTTTTCTATATTGAAATAATGTCTCAGAATCTGTTACTTTTTCTTTGAAAAATGTCTCAGAGTCTGAGACTTTTTCTACAGGAAAAATGTCTCAGAGTCTGAGACTTTTTCTACAGGAAAAATGTCTCAGAATCTGAGAATTTTTCTAAAGGCAAAAAATATTTCAGAATCTAAAACTTTTTCTATATAGGAAAAATGTTTCAAAATCTGAGACTTATAGGAAAAGTGTCTCAGAATCTGAGACTTTTTCCATGCAGGAAAACTGTCTCAGAATCTGAGACTTTTTCTATATAGGAAAAATGTCTCAGAATCTGACCCATCAGCTTTACCTGCCATAATTATGTAAACATAAAGCAACAAACACACGCAAAACAATAACAAATTTTTATTTGTTGTTTTTGCTTTGTGTGTGTTTGTTGCTTTATGTTTACATAATTATGGAAGGTGGAGCTGAGCGGTGAGACTTTTTTAATAAGACTTTTTTTTCTATATAGAAAAAAGGTTTAAGAATCTGCGTCTCATAAACTGAGAGTTTTCTATAAAGAAAAAATGTCTCAGAATTTGAGACTTTTTCTAATAAGAAAAATGTGTCAGAATCTGATACTTTTTCTAATAGGAAAAATGTGTCACAATTTGAGATTTTTTCCATATAAAAAATGTATCAGAAACTGAGAATTTTTCTATATAGGAAAATTGTCTCAGAATCTGTTTCAGAATTTGAGACTTTTGCCTTAGGTAAAAAATAGTTAAGAGTCTGTGATTTTTTTTGATACCAAAAATACCTTAGAGTAGGGTAAAAATATATCAAAGACTATCAATACTTAAAGATATGTGAAGTCTCCCTTCTTCTGTTAGACCCTCTCTTAAATTCCCTTTCCTAAGTCCGCCATCGAACTGGACGTTTGATCAAACCAAAAAAAATCCCTTAAGTTCGATATAAACAAAAAAAATGTTGCACTTTGGCGATTTTCAGACTAAAGCTAGCGTTTTTTTTTTCATCCAGCTGTAAAAAAAGTTTTTTTTGTGGATTATCGGGAAATCCAATGACTTTTTATTTGCTGACAATTTGTTTTAAACACTTTTAAAGGTATTTCTTAAATAATATTAACATAAAAATTATAAATTGATACATTTTTTTAAAATTTATTAAGCGCTTTTTCGATATAAAAGTTAGCATTATTTGTCAAACCAACAATGTTAATTTAACATTATCGTATTTTCCTCGTCTAACAGTTTTCGTACCTTCTGTTAAAAAGTTCCAAAATATTAAGAGCGAGAGACAAAGAGCTTGAATATATAAAATATGAGAATGTATTTTGATATAAAAAATTTATTTAAAACATTTTTAAAACAAAATATTTTTACACGAGACGGTTTTTATACCGCCAACTCTTTTTTCTTTTTCTCCAGTTCAGTCATTAAAATTTCCATTTCAATTTTATGCTTTTCTTTTAAAAACTGCCTTTCCAACATTTTCGTTTCCATATATTCCTGATGACGTTCTTTTATAATATCCATTTCTAATTTAAATTTTTCTTCTTGCAATTCAGATAGTTTTTTATTTATCGATTTTGAGCAGGAACTTCTTAAAGATATAAGATTATCTTTATTAAAAAGTTTTTGATTTTGAGAAGTTTTAAAATTTTCCTCATCAGTTTTGCTCCAATTGTCAGTGATATCATCGTCCTTATCATTGGAATCTGTTAAAAAAAATTAGGGTTATTATAAATTTAGTGTTTGTAGAATTTGTAGTTAAAGTTCCTACCATTTGAATAATTTTCTACAGCTATGGCATTGTTGGGATCATCTAAAGGATCATGCCGTCCATCATAACTATTATCATCATTGCTGTGTTCATGTTTAATTTTTCGTATATCACTCGATGTTAAATTTTCCATACCCGACAGTCTTGATTTTTTTGTAGATCCTTGTCCTTCTCCTGCCCCATTTTGAGATTCTTCTGAAGATGCTCTTCTTTTTGCTTGTGCCTTGAGGTTTTCATATTTTTTACGTAATTCTTTGTAATTACGATAACACGAACTCTCGACATTAAATAATTCTTCAATATCTTTCCAACACTGTTCCTTGCAACGTAGACTAACGGCATCACTCTTTTTATTTTCGATAATGTCAATATGTCTGCCCACCAATAAAATAAGATTATCCGTTTCGGCATTTGTAAAATTAGGATTTCGTTTTATCAATTTTTCCATGTCAAATAAAAATTTTATGTTTCAACGGACCGTTCTCATCAGAATTTCAATTTCAACTGTTTAAACAATTTCAAAAAATAATTGTAGCGTCTACTTAAGTGTTGTTTACTACAAAATGAAAGCCACAAAAAAAAAATAAAAACTTAAGTGTTTATCAAACCACCACTGAGGGAAAACACTTAAGTGAGAGAGTAAGTAAAAATTATGCAACTCATGTTATTTGACTTAAGTGAGCCCCTACCTGAGTGCTCAAAATTAAAATTATTGAGATTTTAGTTTTATTTGTCAGACTTTAAAATATCATAATCTATTTTGATCCTGGATTTGGATTTTTTTTTTTTTGAAAATCTAAACCAAAAATACCCATGACTGTCAATTTTACCACCACAAAATTCAAAATGCAACAACGCAAGAGAACATCAACAAAGGTGTGCGCATGAGATGCTCTTGAAGTAAAGTAGTGTAGTGTGGCACATGGTAGATATAAAATTATGTATCGTGTACGATACACTTCTTTAGAGTTGCCATTATTTCAAATATTAAGTGAAATTAGGGATATTTAAAGGATTAACAATGTTTTTGTTCGTTCAAACTATTGCTTCAATGTTTTCAAAATCTGCTAGATTTATAAAGCACAATTCACAATATTGGAGTACTCTTATCTGTGATCGAGAGTGGAGTGATTCTAACATTGTGAACGTAGCTTAGCCGAGAAACGAATTTTATCTGTAATTCATTGTGCGAGACATTGGATAGTCGACAACGAACGAATGTGATCTGCTGGAAAATCGAGAACTACGGCATGCACCCGCGTCACAGGGATGAGTTCGCCCATCTCAGATGAACACTTACCGTGGTAATATCGATAGAAAAATGACGAACAACCCACATTCCGACAATGATTCAATGAGTCGATAGAGCTGGATACCCTACTGTCATTGATGAGCTTCAACAACACACTCCTTTTCACCCGATCCAGAAGCTCCGTGATAGACCTTGAAGAACCTGCACAGATATGGGAGTTGTATTCCATTTTCGGTCGGATATAGGCGGTATAAATAGTGAGACGGAGTGAAGTAATTCTTGTACCGTTTTAAGAAACCAAGACACTTATATGTTTCTTTCGAATCTTGAAAAACCTGTCGTTTTCAACGATTCAAGAGTTACTGATTCCTCAATAGCTATACCACTCATGGATACAGATGACGCTGATTCCACAAGCTGTCTGTGAGTTAACATACAAAATCGACCCTATTCACAAGGTCCCACTCGGAGAGTGTCGTAAGGTCATGATTGAGTGTGTCATTGTTCATGTCCCGCCTCATAGCTTCAACCTCAGTAAAGTTTGGTCTATGACAATGGTTCCCAACCTTTTTTGCGCCATGTCCCACTTTGAAGTTAAAAAAACTACAATGTCCACCCTACACTCAAGAAAAATTTGTACATTTTTCAAATTTATTTAAAATTTAAAATTAACTTGTGGTAAATGAAACTTTTTGTTAAAAATGAACAAAGTTTTTAGAAAAAGTGTTCAACAATCAACTTAATATATTAAATAAAATAATATTTTTTTTAGTTTATTTAACACAAAAAATCTTAAAAAATTGCGAAAGAATAGATAGGATTGGGAGTTAGACCCAGGTAGACAGAGCCTTGCGGTACCCCTGAATTTAAATGAAACTCATCTGATAAGAACCCGTTTATAAAAACACGGTTTCTGAGAAAGCTCGATATAAGTCGAGAGAAAACACAACCGGCATAAAACGCAATAAGTTTTGAAACGAGTGCACCGTGCCACACACGATCAAACTCTTTGGAAATATCTAGAGCAACCACTTTGCGTTCACCAAATTGTTGAATAGAACGACTCCAACGTTCCAAAAGAAACGCTAACAGGTCCCCGTAGAACGACTTCTACAAAAGCCATACTGTCGATCACACAAAAGTGAATTAGACTCCAGATAATTTACCTTATAAAGCGTAGAGCAACGGCAATGCATACTTCTCCAGGACTTTTTATGTTGAGATCTTCAAGGACCCTTTTAACTGCACGCGCTCGAAAAGATATCTTAGTCTGGCAGCCGTGGCCATAACTTCTGATTAAGATAAGGCCAAATCTGCTGCGTAGTTTCTCATGTCCATCCATGTGCCCGTCTCTGATTAGTCTCAGTCGCGGAACAAATTCGCAGATTTTGCTTACAACTTTCTAGACACATTAAATTCTGTTCTAATAACACATTTAATTCTGTTGGAACCTGTAAGGTAGCTCCCAGTCTAGCAAGCTCATCGGCTTTTCAATTCCCTGGAATATCTTTGTGCCCTATGACCCTTATGAGTCATATGCCAAACTGCTATGTAGTATGTCAAATTTCCATTTCATTTAAAGGCGTGCAGTAGTAAAGTGAAGATCTTGTTTTCAGAAAAATTGACTACAGGGATTTGACCGCGGTTTGACTGTCAGAATAGATGTTGACTGCGGTTGTAGACAAGATATTTTAACTCAAGCAGTCAGCCACTTCCTTTATTTCCAGCATCTCTGCCTGGTAATCACTGTAACGATCTGGAAATCTTCGAGCCAGGCTCAACCCAATCTCTTCCAAAGACCACTTGTTCGTGAAGGTTAGATCCATCTGTGTAAAAATTTATGGAGGCTCCATTATCCGGAATGACCCTAATCCAAGACTCCCTGGATGGTATCGTAATGGTAAAGTGGCGTTTAAAAAGGCTCCTAAAGGGAGCACAGTCCACATTTTGTGGTATGGTTATTTTCGTTAAAATCGCGCAATGGCCACAAGCGCTGAGCTTCCATAGCAGTTCGACTATTCACAAGGGAAGTATCTCAACCCTTATGAACCGATTTGCCTGAAACTTAAAATATATATAAAAGAGACGATTTTAAGGTTGGGGTGTCTCGGCTTACAGGCCATATCAGTGTTTCAAAATTTCGTTGTCCCTTTATGAAACAATGTGGACCACCGGGAAAATTTCGATAACTCCCGAACTAATTGGAATATCCTATAGAGCAAAAATACGTATCGACTTAAATTTAATAAAGATTATTTCGTATTCATATGGACATCGTAGGTATATCTCTTCATATAAATACCCCCAAAATTTACACAATTTCTTGAAAAAAAGTTTTTAACGAAGCCAAAATTCTACAAGGTTATGCCACCGTTGGATAGGCATTAATAAAAACATTTCTTCTCATATTTAAACATCATATAGTTTCTTAGAAAGAAATGGCTGAAAATCCAAAAAACGATATTTTCGCCATTTTTTGACCCATGTTTTGAACCACTAAATCCCCAATATGGCCGATAAGACGAGACACCCCAACCTTAGAGTCGTTTCCTTTATATATATTTTACGTTTCGTGCAAATCGGTTCATAAGGGTTGAGGTACTTCCCTTGTCAGTCAAATTACCTCCTACCCAATATGTCTAATAGTATTAGGTGAAGGAGGATTTCTAATGCAGCCGTAGATGTAGTACAAAGAGCATCAGTTATACACATCAACGCATTTCTCTGTACCTTCATAATAAAGACACAGTTTCCTTTTGTCTGTAAATCCTTACTGCAGAATCGGATGCACCGCTGCTGTACAAATTCAATGAACGACCTTAGTGCTAAATCCTCATCGTTTTACAATGGCCCTTTTACAGGAATTTAGAGCAATCATTACTTTTTTCACCTTTCCTCAATATTACGCCTGGAATTCAGCGCTCTATTTTGAGAAAGGTCACCATAGTTCGGTAAAAGGCCACCTTTTCCCGAAAGCGATTTCTCAATGAGATCAACGAGCTCATGAAGAGCTATTTCCGTTGATCTACCCTTGCTGTATGCATGTTGCCTAGTCGAAAGCAACCTCGGGTTAAGAACTCTACGCAAATATAAGTATATCATTCGTTTCATTGTCTTTAACAAAAATTACAATTGACTAATTGAGCTGAAGTTAGGCTTGCCAGATCGAAATTGTTAAAAAGCTTGACATTTAGAAAAAAAAGCTTGATTTTTCTTGACATCTAGAAAGAAAAGCTTGATTTTTCTTGACATGAGAAATTTTAGTATTTTTTTTTTGTTATTGTAACTTTAAACCCAATTTCATTTAAATTAAATAATAACAAAGCGGGCTTCGAAAGCTTATCACAAAAAGTGCCGAGAATTGCAAAATTTAGACAAAATAAATTTTGATCTGAAATTCGATGAATTGAAAGTCGGTAATTTAAAAAAAAAAAAAAATATCTTAAAATTTAGCTTAATGAACTTTTATCAATTCCGAATGAAATTAAAAAGGTATTTCCACGTACCGTTAAAAACCCTTTTTTAACAACATTTTCTGTCAATATAGTGTAATAGAAAAAATAAAGTGCTAAAAATATTGCTGCTAAAAACGGTTTTTAGCTATGCGTGAGAACAGGGTATTAGAAAATATAAAAAAAGTCAAAATATTAACAAAAAAATTTTAATTACACCAATGGGTTCTACAAAAGTTTTCTAAATTTTTATAAGACTTAAATGTTTCTTACTGATTTAAGTTAACTAACTTTTGACAATTTTTTTTACTAATTATAATAAAAAAGTTTTGTAATCAGATAATTTTCGAGTAAATTTTAATCTTTTTTGCTATCATTGCTAACTTTTAAGTGGAGTTTAAGAAACATATTTTCACTGAATGTTTTAAAAGAAACAGTCATTTGGTAAAAACTTCAATGATATAGGAACAATCAGTTCCATAAAATACTCTTCTCGCATATTATTTATGAAATAAAAGTGACATTGGAACACCAAGTGGTAAAAACATAAGTGATTTTGAAATTATTCTTTAATTTTTATTCTTTTACATTTAAAGATTTTAAAAATTAATCTTTCTTGACAATTTAGTGCGAAATTCTGGAAAATTTGATTTTAGCTTGACAAATGACATTTTAGCTTGATTCTTGACACGCCCTAAAAAAGCTTGACAATCAAGCCAAATCAAGCCCGTCTGGCAACCCTAGCTGAAGTCCTTCGAAACTTTGTTGATAAAACTTTACACTTGCTTTCATTTTTAATATATTTAGCACTTTTTGGAAAAAAGACAAATGATTTTATTGCGCTTAATTAGCGATACGAAAGAAGACGTCTATAGCGCTGAAAATACACATGACTTCACTGCATCTTAATAGCGCTATATGAGTGCTACCAAAAAGTTCTTTAAACTGGACATCGGCCACAGAAATCATGAATGAAATCAGGTGGTTGAAAGTGCTCTTTCAAAAGCTGCTTCTAAATAGTTCAAGAAATTACAAATTATTACTGCAGCTGCTTCTAAATAGTTCAACATATTACAAATTATTATAACGTTCGTCTTACAGAAAGTGGTAATAATTCAACATAAAAGTTCCTTAATTGAAGACATCTCTTTCCATTTATTTATTAGAGAAAACTCCATTAAACATTGACTAAAACCAAAAATTTTATTTGAAGCATTTTTCTAATGAAAATTGGTAGATTTTCGGGAATTTTTTTAGATTTGGTTTTAAATCCTATAGAAAAGGTACTAAATCAGTCGCGGGGGTACTACGTTATATTTGAGAGTAAAATAGTACTGAAAAAAGTACTAACTTTTTTTCATCTATGGTTCTTATATAAAAAACCTACTATGGTATTTTAAAATCCAAAAACTTAAATATATAAAGACTATGCAAGAGTCAATTCTTTTTGACGTTTAAAGGTGGTGTTAGTTTTAAAATGGTATCTGGGAAAGCTGGAAATTTTGTTTACCTTTTATTTTTCGTTAAATTTTGCTGGTTGTTCTGATTTAATTATATTCATTTCTTTTTTTTATTATGTATTTTTTTATTTTCAAGTGACACAACAATAATTTTCATTCATAATTTTAAAATTTTTTAATATTTATTTTTCGTTATTCCCAAATCGTTCCCAAATACTTTCCAAAAAAAGATTGCCATCTATTAATAACGACTTCGTTATTACTGACACTACTATTCATGAGTTACCCCTGTTAAAATCTAGTTATCTGGTTATTTTCGCTACACAATGGCAACCCTATATTTTCAATAAAAGTGTTATCATACCAACAATGCACATGTAATAGAATAGAGAATTAACTTTTAAATTAAAATTACTCATACGTAGTAAATATAAAGAAAAATATACTACACTCTTTTACCGCTAGATGTATCAGGGATGGAAAAGTTAGTACTTTAGTACTTTTTTCAGTACTTTTTCACTCTCAAAAATACCGTAGTACCCCCGCGACTGATTTAGTACCTTTTCTATACCAGACGATTTCATACATTTTTCAACCAAAATCCAATAAATCGACCGATTTTCATTGGAAAAATGTTTCAAAAGCTTCAAATAAATGAAATTTTTAATTTTAGCCAACCTTTATTGAAGTTTTCTCTAAAAAATAAATAAACGAATAAGGAGGATGTCATCAATTTAAGAACTTTTGTATTGAATTATACATAGTTTCTTCTTATTTGTCGCAGACGAACGACGTTTGTCGTACCGAAACTGGACTTTAATTTTTTTAGTACCGTCGAGGGCGAAAAAGTACTTTTTTGGTTGAGCTCCAGTACCATTTCAAAATTCCGATTTTCCATCCCTGAGATGTATTGGTAAATATATAGCAACAAATACAAAGAAATAAAGAGACACAATAAAAAGAAATAACAACGGTACTCTACATAAAAAGCACTACTAAAATTAAGCAAAAACAAATTTAAAACCAAAACAAAGAAGAGGTTTTTGAGCATGTCCAACCAGAACAACAAAAACAATTGTTGCATTCCCATAACAAAGAAAGAGGGTTGAGGTAACCCACTATATAATCATATGCTAAAGCAAAAATTAAATGAAGAGAGAAGGGGGGTATATAAAGTAAAACAAACAAAAAAATAAAAACATGTTTAATCACGCGTTAAAAACTATAGAGAGGTAAAAAGAAAAAGAGAGAGAGAGTGAGTAACATAGAGTGTAATTAAATTAAAAATAACATTATTAAAAAAAATTACGTTAAACGGTATTTTTTTCACAAAAAAAACATGATTAATTTTAATGATTTGATTAATAAAATTAAACAAACCTGTTAAAGTAAGAGATACTTATTGCAAAAAAGAATGGTGAAACATACCTGAAATGAAAAAAAATTAAATAATTATTTTAAAAAAATAAAAATAAATTTTCAATTAAATATACACTCAAAAGCCACAACCACATGAAGCAGTGCGGCAGTGAACAAAATAAATTATATTTTGACAGACTGTGGCAGTTCATTGCAACACTGCTTTATTGTGGTTCTTGCTTTAGGCCGACAAATTACTCAATTCTCCGTTACAAAATAAATCTCTGTCAAACTTAACTTTTTCATTAAAATTTTGACATAATACTGCGTTAAAAAGACAGTTAGCAGCTAACTTGACATGTTTTTAGCACTAATTGTAAGACTAAAACTCTTCTAAGCATCTTTGGTCACCTCGTCTCAGATATTCGAAATTGGTGACCAAAGTCGCGTAATGTTAGTTGACTATAAAAATAGTTTACTTTGAAACTGAGACTTGAAAATTTTATAAAAAAAACTGCAGACTGTTTAAAATACACCCGGGTTTTTTTCACTACAAATAGCTTTCAAAAACTTAAAAAAAAACAGGGTGTTGGTCTTTTGTTGTTGATGTTATTTGTTTAATTTTCTCCAGCAATCTTGATTCAATGTTTGTTTAAATTGTTTCTATAAAGACCTGTATTCAATTCTGTTACACATTCTACCCACAACGTACATACGCAAATATTTATCTGAAAAATGCATTCATTTTAATCTCTCTCTCTCTGTTTGCCAACTTTGCTTTGCACCAGGGATGAAAAATTCAGTACTTTTGTATATTTTTTTAGTACGTTTTCACTCCCTTTTTTTTTTTTTTTGCAGATGTAATTCGTTACAACAGCGGTTACCAATCTATGGTACGCGCACGACTACACCATTAACAGATGTAATTCGTAAAAGATCAATTGTAATTTGAAGATTCCATTTGTAATTCCAATATTTCATTTGTAATTCGAAGATTCCATTTGTAATTCGAAGACTCCATTTGTAATTCGAAGATTCCATTTGTAATTCGAAGATTCTAGTTGTAATTCGTAGATTTTATTTTTAATTCGAAGATTCCAATTGTAATTCGAAGATTCCAATTGTAATTCGAAAAATATCAACCGAATTTCCATTGATATTTTTCAAAGTACAATTGGAATATTCGAATTACAAATGGAATCTTCAAATTACAAATAGAATGTTCGAATTACAAAAAGAATGTTCGAATTACAAGAAGAAACTTCGAATTACAAATGGAATCCTCGAATTACAAGTAGAATCTACGAATTACAATTGATTTTTTAAGAATTACAGCAGTAAATGTTGTATTGGTTTCGCGAAACTGCCCAAGGCGGTCGAAATATCGTTCCGGGACCCATAAATTGTATTAGTAGTAGTAGTAGTAGTATTTCTTTATTTTCATCACATTTAACAATATACATTAATAATGATACAAAAAAGTATAAAAAAAAATAAAGTAATATAAGATATATATCGTCCATTCCATGAGTCATTTTAAAAAATCTGACCGAGGGTCTTCCGATTTTTGTTATATTTTTCATACAGATACTCTATGGAGCCAATTTCAAATTTCATCCATCAGATCGAAAATATTCGAAAAACTCGCGATTTTATTCACGATTTTCGTTTTTAAAAAAAGTCAAAAAAATGCAAAATCTGTGTAACTTTGAGCAGCTGTATTTTCTAAACTACTTATCGCACTTTAACAATCCATAGCGCATACGAATGGTTTGTAAGTCTATTTTGATATCTTATAAACTGAAAAAATGTCGGTGGTTTAAAAGTGCATTTTATATGCAAATGCAGTTTTGAAGTGCATTTTGCGAATCTTTTACCCCATTTAATTTTTTTTAATTAGCATATTTGGAAAATTTAGAATTTTTGCTACAGAAAAATGTTTTCATTACAATGGACCGAGCATGTGTGATATTTTTAATATTTTTTTTTTAAAAATACTTCCTTAAGTTTCCCTTATAAAAATTTTTATTTTTTAAATTATACCAAAATCATGTAAAAAGACATGTTTTAAAACCGTTATATTTTCAAAAGTACTAATCGCATCTCATTGTTTTTATGCACATTAGAAAGGTATTTTTGTATATTTTTTGCATTTAATGACCGCAAATATGTTGGCGTTTCAGAAATGCATTTTAAATGCAAATGCAGTTTTGAAGTGCATTTTTCAAAACTTTTACCCCTTTGAATTTTTTTTTAGTTATCATATTCGAAAAGTTAACAATTTTTACTACAAAATAATGTCCTCCTAATAATGGACCCACTGTGTGTGATATTTTTTTAGAATTTTTTAAAAAATCATGTTATTTCAGATTTTTTGGTTTTATTTAAAATATTGAAATTGTTTTAAGGAAATTTAAAAAAAAAAATTTAAAATAGCACACACGGTGGGTCCATTATTAGCAGGACATTATTTTGTAGTAAAAATTGTTAACTTTTCGAATATGATAACTAAAAAAAAATTCAAAGGGGTGAAAGTTTTGAAAAATGCACTTCAAAACTGCATTTGCATTTAATATGCAATTCTGAAACACCAACATATTTGCGGTCATTAAATGCAAAAAATAGACAAAAATACCTTTCTAATGTGCATAAAAACAATGAGATACGATTAGTACTTTTGAAAATATAACGGTTTAAAAACATGTCTTTTTACATGATTTTGGTATAATTTAAAAAATAAAAATTTTTATAAGGGAAACTTAAGGAAGTATTTTTTTAAAAAAAATATTAAAAATATCACACATGCTCGGTCCACTGTAATGAAAACATTTTTCTGTAGCAAAAATTCTAAATTTTCCAAATATGCTAATTAAAAAAAAATTAAATGGGGTAAAAGTTTCGCAAAATGCACTTCAAAACTGCATTTGCATATAAAATGCACTTTTAAACCACCGACATTTTTTCAGTTTATAAGATATCAAAATAGACTTACAAACCATTCGTATGCGCTATGGATTGTTAAAATGCGATAAGTAGTTTGGAAAATACAGCTGCTCAAAGTTACACAGATTTTGCATTTTTTTGACTTTTTTAAAAACGAAAATCGTGAATAAAGTCGCGAGTTTTTCGAATATTTTCGATCTGATGGATGAAATTTGAAATTGGCTCCATAGAGTATCTGTATGAAAAAAATAACAAAAATCGGAAGACCCTCGGTCAAAAAATGCCTAAAATTACCAAATGTCTGGTGGAATGGACGATATATATAGTCGACATTGACGTTAGTCGTTAGTCGGCACTTAAGCAAATCCAAATCGTATATGTATAATCAACAAAAAATTAAATTAATTATTAAAAGTTATATCCTTGTATTAAAAAATTTCTATAGGTTATACATTTTTTAACAAATTCTACTAAAGGTTTCCAATCAATTAAGTTACCATCTAGCATATTTGCAACCTCTTCCTCATTAAGCAAAACTTTACCTAAATAAAAAATCCTGTATTCCTTAAACGCTGGGCAGCGACCCAAGAAATGAATAACTTTTTCATCCTCAGCCGTATTACAGATTCCACACAACTTTGATGCATTGATTTGCCATCTATTTGCATTTAAGTGTAATAAAGCGCACCGCATCTTAAAAATCCACCTGATTACTTCCTGACTATATGTTTCTGTCATATAGTATTGACCAACCATTGGGTCTAGTCGCTTATAAATTCTGGCAGTTTGATTTTTTTGAATTAAAGCACCTATATAATACTTTCTTTTCAGACATTGTAAGAAATTTATTCTATTTTCATTCCACTGTCTTTTGGAAAGGTTGTGATTTGACCATTCAATACCATACTCGAAGCCGAGGGAATTTAAATGATCCACCCATAAAAGTTTTTTCTCTAAAAGCTTTCTTGTTAAAATATTTGGCAGTCTATCACCAGCATATTCGAATATAGTTTTCGCTACATAACGCAAATGTAAATCAAGTGTAAAAATATGACCATTTTCAGCTCCTGTCTCGAGCATTAAAGCATAAGTTGGTGTATTAGTTGGAAGACGAAGTACCTTTTTTATAAAATATATCTGTAGTTTATCAACTTCTTGAAATGATGAGTACCCCCATACCTGCGCACCGTAAGACTGGATCGATCTGCTAACAGCAAGGAAGAGTTTCCACTTCGACTTAAGAGATATATTTGGTCTGCCTAGGAAATGACTCCATGTCATGTTGATACTATTTTTGGCTGCCAGATATCTGCTTTCTACATGCTTTTTAAAAGTCATCTTAGGGGTTAGTACTACTCCTAAGTAAGTATATTCAGGTACCACCTCGATTTCGTTATTGTTTAAAAACCATTTTTCATGTCGAGCCAATTTTCCACCTTTTCGAAAAACCATTATTTTTGACTTGGTTAGATTAATCTCCATGTTCCATATTTCACAATATTCTTTCAAATTGTTAATCATCTGTTGTAGGCATTGAGCATTGTCTGCTAAGATGACTATATCGTCCGCATACAAAAGAAGACGTATATTAAGTTCATCTAACTCAATTCCACCACCCAAGTGTTCTTGCAAATCATTTAAATAAATTGCAAAAAGAAGTGGAGAAAGCAAGCAGCCCTGCTTCACTCCTGATTCTGTTGAAAAGCTGTCTGATAAAGTATATTATGGGTTAGTGCTCGAATTAAACCATTTCAATACTCTGTTCGATTTTTCGAACAGTAGAGAACACCTTTTTCAAAAAAATATTTATGTATGAAAAAGGTGGAATTTCGGGTAAATATGGTTACGAATGGTAAGTCTCATCTTTTTGTAATTAAAAAATATATCCCCACTTGACCACCGAAATTTATACGTCCATGAAATGCAATGCAAATCAGCTCAGCAGGCTTTACTGGTATAACGGCACATTGAACATTTTTTTTTTTTGACAAGATTTTTGATATCAGCGGCTGCTAATTACCCAAAAAATAACCTTTTTCCAAAAAATAAAAATAAATTTGAATCTTGGTCCAAAATGGGTTAAAGACATTCTATCGATGTCCGTCCGTCTGTAGAAACCAGGATGCAGTCCATGCCAATACAGCTCTATACACCTAAAGTTTGTCACGAATATGTCTTATGGCCATAGGCTGGTCAAGTTTAATTAAATTCGTAAGATATCAGTTGTAATTTCTGGATAGGAAGTTGAATTTCAGGTGAAATATTGAGGAACGGGTGAGAAAAGCAACGATTGCTTTATATTTCTGTAAAAGAGACATTGGAAAAGCATGGGGCTTTAGCCCTAAAGTCGTTCATTGGATTTATACAGCAGTGGTGCGATTAATTCGGCTGGTATCCTACTTTAAAGACAAAATTGAACTGTGCCTTTATCACTGGTGCTCTTCGTACTACACCTACTGGTGCTCTTCGTACTACACCTACGGCTTCATTAGAAATCCTGCTTCACCTGATAGGCAACATGCGGTTACGTTGGCAATTCGACTTAATAGCACACTGCAATGTAGGAGCAGCGATTGGGGCCATAGCACGATCTTGAAGAAGATAACAATACCACAAAATGTAAACTGTGCTTCCTCTATGAGCCTTTTTGAGCGTCACTTTAGCACTATGATAATATCCAGGGAGTCTTGGATGGGGGCATTCCGGGTTGTGAAGCCTGCATAAATTTTTACACAGATAGATCGAAGCTACACGAAAAAGTGGGCTTTGGAGTCTTTTCGGAGGAGCCTGGCTCGAAGATTGCCAGATCATAAAGTAAGTGGCTGACAGGTTGAGTTACAATGTCTTGTATACAACCGCAGTCAACATCTATTGTGACAGTCAAGCCTCGGTCAAGTCCCCAGAGTCAATGTTTCTGACAACAATATCTGCACGCACTTAACTACCGCACGTCTTTAAATGAAATGGCCCAGCAGCTTGACATACGACTCATATGGGTCCCAGGGCACAGACACATTCCAGAAAATTTCCCCTAGTCTTGAAAGCCGATAAGCTTACAAGACTGGGAACTACCTAACAGGTTCCAACAGAATTGGTACGTGTTAGTATACCTCTAGAAACTTGCAAGCAAAATTTACGGCTTTGTTTCGTGGCGGAGACTAATCAGAGATGGGCAAATGGATGGAAGTGTGAAACTTCACCACAGATATGGCCTTATCTTAATCAGAAGCGCACAAGTAAGCTGATATCGCTTTCAAAAGGAGAGATTTCGACAGTGTTTGCTGCGATTACCGGATACTGTCCTTTAGGAAAGCACGTATAGTGGTTAAATGTGCTGTCAAATGACTTTTGCCGGAGTTCCATGGATGAGGAGGAGTTGAAAACTATCGAACTCGTTATCTACCATTGTCTTACTTTCTCTAGGGATCTGCACGATCTTTCTGATTAGCCGGATGTCAAAATTCAATATCTTAGGAGTTTCATAAGGAGCTGAAATTGGTTTAACGGCAGGGATTAGTAGGGGAAGCTATTGCAATTTCGTGGTATCACAACGGGCCTCAGAGTCTGTGTGCTGACGTTTTACGTCAGCAGCCACTTGCAACCTATCCTAATTGTAATTCAAAAAAGTTCAGTTGAAATTTGTAAAAGATCACTTGAAATTCAAAGATTCCAATCGTAACTACAAATGCATATATCTCGATAAATGGTGCCCACACGATAAAAAGTCCAAATGCATTTTGGCTCGTAGAGTTCGACCGCCAAATACTTAAAAACTCTGAGGTTAAAAGTTTGTGAGGCGTTAGGTTAGTGAGGATGACGCCAATTCCAAAAACAAACAAAATTTGGGAATGGCATCCATAGAGGCCAATGTTTGGCCCATTATGATTCTTGCTATTGTTTTCCTTCCTTCTCTCCATACAACTTTGTGTTACCCTAAAAAAAAATACCTTTTTACGTTTCCCACTTCGACGCTTTGATGAATGACAATAATAGCCAAGGGTTTATACCTCGTAGGTCCTGAAGATCCCGAAAGACATAAAACCGAAACATTTAAATCTTCTTAATGACAATGCAGGGCATTCGCAGGAAATGGAAGCTGTCCTCTACAGATTCACTGCACCACCTTACCATGTGTTTCGCTAGTTTATTATGATCCATATCCAGAAGAATTTTGTTGTAACCCTGCGATTTTTCGTCCCACAGCATTTTTGTCTGCATGCTATCTATTTATCCACATGTTGCTAGTGCTAATCTTGATTTTATGAGAAATAAGGGAGAGTGATGTAAAATTTTCCTGATGTAAAATTTTCCCTCAAGCACATCCGCTTTCTCATGTCCTCTAATATCCTTGTGACCATGTACCCAGCAAATTCGTATATTATGCTGCTCCCTGAGAACTTGTAGTTCTCTGTGGCAGCGGCTGACTACTTTGGAGTTGATATTATACGTAGATACATAAGCAATATCATCGAGATTAGCTCCGCAGCCTTGGCGATCGCATAGATCTCCGCCTGGAAAATGCAACAATCATTCTTCAAGCGATAAGATTCATCGATAAGATTCATCAATACTTAACTCAGAGCAGTGGACACCACTTCCTGTGCCTGTTTAGGTTTTTGAACCATCCGTTAAAACGTTTATCTGAGAAAAATCGACATTATCCATCATCCAGTCATCAAAGCCATTATTTTTCGAGTTTACAAGGCGATTTCTCAAAATGTTTGCTTCACGACCTGTCCAAAAATTTTTGGGTAGATCGGAAATTATATGTAGCGTAGCCACGTTCCATATTAAGTCATTAAATGTAAAAAAAAAATTAAATTCTATTACGTTAGGTGCAAAAATCATAATAAATGAATTTTACAACATTTTTTCACGAGAGGGAAGGTGTTTACACCAATCCTTAATTCCATCAGGATTGCCCCCCAAAGTTCAAAACAAAAATTATAATAAATTAAGTTCCTTCCAGTTCAAAAAAGTACAAGTTTTGTTGGGGTTTATTTTCCACTGTAAAACTAGAATTTCCCAACCCTGCTCCACTCTTATGTTTATAATTACACTTTATAAATGTGTGAGTAGTGAGTGTTTGTAAAAATAAAAGAGATTTATTGCAACTCACGTGTCACATGTATAAAATAAACAAACACCATTGAACCAATCAGCATATGAAACCTGGATCACGTGCACTTTGAACAAAAAAAAATCAACAACAAAATTCCCGTCTAATGGTCTTGCAAATGCTATCGAAACTAAATAGTAAAAATAAAAAAAACACAAACATATGCGCGTAAAAATGAGAAATGATTGTAAAAAAAAAAATCTCATTCTCACAATCAACCATTTTTACTTAAGCTCTCAAAATTCATGCACTGTTGCATGTTTTCTCATTAATTAAATTATATGCTCAATTCTTTGTTTGGATTAACTATATCACACACAGAATCACACAGAAAATGGTTAAACAAAACAAAAACGGGTTATCTCTTAGCTTACTCTCTTTGTCAATTATTCTTTATCTCCCACATTTCTACAAATATTTTTGTTTGCAAAAATTATTGTATATGTCAGTATAGTATTAGAAAGTTTGGGTATGCACCCAAATCTTCATATTAGAAATGCTATCTGACGCGTTAGGAAGGTATTGGAGAATGTCAGTGATGGTATGACAAAGTTTAGTTTTGAGCCAAACTTAAACCATAAATTATACTTTATGGAAAGTAACTGCAAACGTTGATACATCACAAATAGACTCTGAGGAAGGACTATGTGTTCTCCTTAGGACAAAGCAGTTGAGATATACAATTCCAAAAAAGCAAACTGATCATACAACTGAACGGAGATAAAATAATAATGTCTCTACCTAGACAGTGCAGGAGTATTAAGGAGAAAGTGTTCGAAAGTCTCTTTTTACTCCATACGGTTTTTTCGTCGTTATTGGTGTCTGACTAAACACTTTGTTCAAAATTGGGTATTTGGTCACAATTCAGAGTTTGGAAGCATTTTGAACAAATTTTGGTAGGGACGTTTGGAGATAATTTTCAATTTTAAAGTTAGGTTAGGTTGTAAGTGGCTGCTGACGTTTAACGTCAACACACGTAGACTCTAAGGACGATTGTGATACCACGGGACCGTAATAGGTTTCCCTTCTAGTCCCTGTCATTAAACCAATTTGAGCTTCTTATGAAACTCTTAGAAATTGAATTTTGATTTTTGACAAATCATAAAGATCGTACAGCTCCCTAGATCCCAGTGAAGTAAGTCTCTGAAAAGAAAGTGTCGGGCAATGTCAAATAAAGTGTTCGATAGTTTCTAACTCCTCTTCATCCATGCAACTCCGGCAAAAGTCATTCGACGGCACATTTAACCGCTCTGCGTGCTTCCCTATAAGACAGTGTCCGGTAATTATAGAAACCACCTTCGAAATCTCTCCTCTTGGAAGCGATATCAGCTCACTTGTGCGCCCCTGATTAAGAGAAGGCCAAATCAGTCGTGTTGTCTCACACGTCCATCCATTTACCCATCTTTGATTAGTCTCCGTCGCGAAACAAAGCCGTAGGTTTTGTTTCTAGAGGCATACCAACACATTCCAATTCTGTTGGAACCTGTAAGGTAGTTCCTATTCTTGCAAGCTCATCGACTTTGCAATTCCTTGAAATGTCTCTGTGCCCTGGGACCCATATGAGTCGTATGTTAAACAGCTTGGCCATTTCATTTAAAAACGTGCGGCAGTTAAGGGCAGATCTTGTTTTCAGAAACATTGAATCCAGGGACTTGACAGCTGCCTGACTGTCAGAATAGATGTTGACTGTGGTTGTAGACAAGACATTGCAGCTCAACTAGTCTGCCACTTCCTTTATTGTTAAGGGTAGTTTTCAGAAACATTGATTCCTTGAAAGCATCGCAACCTGTAAACTACTTAATTTATTGTCAGCATCTCTGCCTTGTTATAAAAAGCACACAGTTTCATATGGCAGATAGAGTCCAGAAATACATAAAAATTTATTCTCCTTTAGACAAGGCTAGATTTGATTTGTAATTCTTCAGGTCAATGCATTAGCCACCTTTGGTTTATCATATCTGCTCAAGGTTGTTTGATATTAACGCACCCAAAGGACTTTCAGTCTAAAGGAAATGCCTGAACTATTTCTAAACATTCATACATTCCATCATAACGGCATTAGCAGCTACTTCAAACTACGTCAAGAGCACAGCATCGAAATAGACTCTCAGGTTAGGAGACTCGCAAATGCTTAAGCTTTTGGGAACACTAGATCATATTGAGTACAGTGGGCATGACGGACCTGGAACAGCGAACCGAAGAACCTTCGAAGTCCAAATACCAACTAGGGAAGACTAGGCGGAAAACTCTGTTAAAACAGAGAGTGAGATCTTAATCTTTACGGACGGATCAACGATGAAGATGGGTACGGGATCAGGAGTGTACTATGAACGCCTCGAAATCGGAACTTCATTGACTTCCGGATAAGTGTAGTGTTTTCCAGGCTGAGGTACTTGCAATTGATAAAGCCGCGCTGATGATTATGACAACGTCCTTGTGCCATTAACATTTTCGTGGATAGTCTTGCAGCTCTGAAGGCCTTAGAATCAAACACTGTAAAATCAGGAATCGTTAGGAATGTTATACAATCCTTTCGTTGAATCAGTCAGCACACAGTCGCTGGGAAGGAATTGGTTGATGAATGTGCGAGAAATGGCTCGGAATCGGGAGGAGGGCGACCGTGAGTACGTGAGTATGGGAATTTCTGATAAGGACTATTGGAGAAGTTGTGGGGAAGTGGAGGAGAAAGAGGAGTCAGTGAAGCACTTGTTATGTGAATATCCAAATCTGATGAGAAGCCGTGTTAAGCATTTGGGGGAAAGATTTTTTGATGACCTAGATTGCCTAAACGGTGTCTCATTAACATCTCTAGCAGAATATCTTAGAGAATTGTGGTGGTTCAAGAAGTTACAAGTTTTTGTGTCAGCGGGGAGTATGAAAATGACAATTAAGGGAATTACAATGGGCCTTGTGGCCTCCGAGTGAATTGGCCAAATTGGCGGACGCCCATCCAACCTATAACCTAACCTCTCTGGCGTCACTCTCCGATTTTCATATTTTTGTTATTTCAAAGAGCATCAAAAATACAAGAACACGTATTTTCTCTACATTACCAAACATGACTTTTTTCAGGAAAATGGTCGCAGAATCGTTGACTTTTTCTTTGGGAAAAGGTCTCATAATCTTAGACTTTTCCATAGAAAAATGTCTTTTGTACAGGAAAAATGTCTAAGAATCTAACACTTTTTCTGTAGGAAAAATCTCTCAGAATCTGAGACTTTTTCTATAGGAACAATGTCTTAGTATCTGAGACTTTTTCTATAGGAAAAATGTCTCAGAATCTGACACTTTTTCTATATGAAAAATGTCTCAGAATCTGAGACTTTTTCTAAAGTAAAATGTTTCAGAATCTGCAACATTTTCTATAGGAAAAATGTGTAAGAATTTGAGAATTTCTCTAAAGGAAAAATGACTCAAATCTGAGACTTTTTCTTTACGAAAAATGCCTAAGAATCGGATACATTTTCTATACGAAAAATGTCTCAAAATCTGAGACTTTTTCGATACAAAAACTGTCTCAGACTCTGAGACCTTTTCCTGTAGACAAGGTCTTAGTCTCAGATTCTGTGACATATTTCTTATAGAAAAAGTCTCAGATTCTGAGACATTTTTCGTATAGAAAAAGTCTCAGATTCTGAGACAGTTTTCTACAGTAATCTGAGACTTTTTCTATAAGAAATATGTCACAGAATCTGAGACTAAGATCTTGTCTACAGGAAAAATGTCTCAGAATCTAACACTTTTTCTATACGAAAAATTACTCAGAATCTGATACTTTTTCTATCGGAAAAATGTCTCAGAATCTGAGACTTTTTCTAAAAGAAAAATGTCTCAAAATCTGAGCCTTTTTCCTTAAGAAAAATTGTACAGAATCTGATACTTTTTCTATGTTTCAGAATCTGAGACTTTTTCTGTAGGAAAAATGTCTCAGAATCTGAGTTTTTTTCTAAAGGAAAAATGTTTTAGAATCTGAGTTTTTTTTCTATTGGAAAAATGTCTCAGAATCTGAGACTTTTTCTATAGGAAAAATGTCTCAGAATCTGAGACTTTTCTACACGAAAAATGTCTCAAAATCTGAAACTTTTCTATGGGAAAAATGTCTCAGAATCTGAGACTTTTTCTATAAAAAATATTTTTGCAAAATCTGAGACTATTTCATGGACACCTTACCAAATATCCTTGGTACTAAAAAATAATGTAATTTGGATCACACCTTCCATCACTGCATATAATACTAAACATTTCATTGACGTAAGCAAGCATTGTGTTTAAATGTGTTGGCAACACTTACTAACTCTTCTCATACTTCTCACACTTTTCTTCTTCATCTAATATCTAATCATCATTATTTTTTATATCCAACATTTCTTTTTGAGTCCTTCCTTTTGACATTTTGGAAATGTATTTACGATTTTTTGTTGTTGTTGTTGTATTTTGGCAAGTAAATTTCAAAATACGCGTTTGTTATTATATCACAATGACATGCGACTGCTAGAGCAGCCACCACTAACCATTCAAATATGAGTGAGAGATATGTAGATACCCAAACCACAATTTTAATAACAATAATAACACCAGCAAAATACCAGCCAGCATTAATGATTTGATTTTGAAATATAAAATTGTTTTCGTTGTTGTTGTTGTTTTGCAAATCTTGACATTGAAAAAACGTATATTTGACATTGAAATATATTTTTGTTTATTATTGAGTTTTTTTATTTTAGTATTTTATTAATTAATTCACTTTTTCGTTAACTTATTAATACACATTATTTTTTTTATGAGTTGATAAGAGAAATGCATCATATGTACAATAAAAAAAATAAAAGAAAACCAGACGGCGACAAAGTGCATGGAATATGATTTTAAAGTGGATTAAAGAGTTACCAGATTTGTGTGGCCATAGCTGTCAAATTTGCAACTCCTTCATAATTTCATAAAGTGGCAACTAATTGCGTTGCATTGTCTACAACTGCAGTCAACATCTATTCTGACAGTCAAGCCGCGGTCAAGTCCTTGCAGTTTCCGAAAACAAGATCTGCTCTTAACTGCCGCACGTCTTTAAATGAGATGGCATAGCAGTTTGACATACGACTCATATGTGTCCCAGGGCACAAAGACATTCTAGGAAATTGGAAAGCCGATGAGCTTGCAAGACTGGGAACTACCTTACAGGTTCCAACAGAATTGGAATGTGTTGGTATGCCACTAGAAACTTCCAAGCAAAATCTACGGCTTTGTTTCGTGACGGAGACTAATCAAAGATCGGCAAATGGATGGACGTGTGAGACTACACGACAGATTTGGCCTTCTCTGATATCGCTTCCAAGAGGAGAGATTTCGACGGTGGTTGCTATAAATACCGGACACTGTCTTATAGGGAAGCACGCAGAGTGGTTGAATGTGCCGCCGAATGACTTTTGCCGGAGTTGCATGGATGAGGAAGAGTTGGAAACTATCGAACACTACATCTGCCATTGCCCGGCACTTTCTAGTAAGAGACTTGCTTCATTGGGATCTAGGGAGCTGCACGATCTTTCTGATTTGTCGGCTGCTGACGTTTTACGTCAGCACACATACACTCTGAGGTCCTTTTTATGAAATTCCTAAGATATTGAATTTTGACGACATCCGTCAAATCAAAAAGATCGTGCAACTCCCTAAATTCTAGTGAAGCAAGTCTCTGACCAGAAGGTGCCGGAAAATAGCAGATAGTGTTCGATAGTTTCCAACTACTCCTCTTCTTTTATAAGCGATTTCAGCTCACTTGTGCACTTTTGATTAAGAGAGGCCAAATCTGTCTTGTAGTCTCACACGTCCATTCATGTGCCCATCTCTGATTAGTCTTAATCGCGGAACAAAGCCTTAAAATTTTGCTTGCAAGTTTATGGAGGCATACCAACACATTCCAATTCTGTTGGAACCTGTAAGGTAGTTCCCAGTCTTGCAAGTTCATCGGCTTTGCAATTACCCTGGAATGTCTCTGTGCCCTGGGACCTATATGAGTCGTATTTAAAACTGCTTGGCCATCTCATTTGAAGACGTGCGGCAGTTAAGGATAGATCTTGTTTTCAGAAACATTGACACCAGGAACTTGAACTTGAACTGCGGTTGTAGACAAAACATTGCAACAGCAATCTCCTTTATTGTCAGGATCGATTCGAAAGTCCACTTGTTCGTGTAGCTTCAATCCATATGTGTAAAAGGTTATGGAGACTCCACTATCCGGAATGCCCCTCATCCAAGACTCCCTGGATGGTATCATAGTCGTAAAGCAGCGCTGAAAAAGGCTCATAGAGGGAACACGGTCCACATTTTGTGGTTCTGTTATCTTCTTCAAGATCGCGCTATAGCCACAATCGCTGCTCTGCCATTGCAGTATGCTATTAAGTAAGTCGAATTTCCGACGATTTGCCGCATACTGCCTACTCAATATGTCCAATGGTATCAGGTGATGGAGGATTTCTAATGCAGCCGTAGGTGTATAACGAAGAGCACCAGTGATGCACATCGACGCCATTCTCTGTACCTTCGTGATAAAGACACAGTTCGCTTTTGTTTCTTAAGCAGGCCACCAGACAATGATTCCATACAGCAAAATTGGACGCACCACTGCTGTATAGATCCAATGAACGACTTGGTCTAAAACCCCATCGTTTTCCAATGACACTTTTACTCTAATATATAATGCAATCGTATTACGCCTGAAATTCAACTTCATATCTAGAAATACTCCAAGATACTTGGCTTCATCTGAAAAGTTGATTTCAGTGCCGTCCAGAGAAATAGGATCAAAAGCAGGAATCTTTTTTTTCCTTGTAAACAAAACAAGCTCTGTTTTACTTGGATTTACTCCTAGTCCACAGTCTCTTGCCCAGTTCGAAAGATCTTTTAGAGAACCCTTAAGAATGTCCCTCAATGTTGGCAGATGCTTTCCCTTTACTGCTATCGCGACATGGTCAGCATATGCGAAAATATGACAACCACGTATTTCTAGAGAGAGCAGCATTAAATTAAGAGCCAGGTCCCAAAGAAGAGGCGAAATAACACCTTCGTGTTTTTTGTCCCTATTGACAAATCGAGATATTACAGACGCTCCCAATTCAGATGTTATTCGTCAATTGGCTAGTAGATTTTCCACTAATAAGACGATCCCACACTTTACTCCCAGACCAGAAAATGCCACAAGAATCCAGTCTGGAAGACATTGTTAAAAGCCCCCTCTATATCAAGAAAGGCCACCATAGTGTACTTCTTAGCCGAAAGCGATCTTTCGATCGTACCAAAGAGCTCATGAAGAGCAGTTTCCTTTGACCTACCCTTGCTTTATGCAATTTGTCTAGTCGAAAGCAACCTCTGGTCAATCACTTTACCCAAATATGAATCCATCATTCGTTCCATTGCCTTTAACAAAAAATAAGGCATACTAATTGATCTGTAATCCTTCGGAGCTGTGTAAGAATTTTCCCAGCCTTCGGTATAAAAACGACTCTGGTATTCTTTCATTTTAAAGGAATGTACGACCAGTTAATGCATGCCATGTAGAGATTAAACAGCCAAGGGGCTATATAGTCCGACACTTGCTACATCTCAGCTGGGATTATAACATCAGGTCCTGGGGATTTATGGGGTCTACGTTTTTTCGGGAAACACTAGTGTAGGGTAAAATATGGTAAGGTTTGACCGACTATAATTTTCTTTCTTGTTTACGATTCCACTACTTGTATTGTTACAAGTAGTGGAATCGTAATTGCAGCACTTACTCTCCTTGACTACATATATAAAATTTTAGCTTTGTTCTTTAGCAGCAACAACTTAAAGAGCAAAATTATCAATAGCAGCTGCTGCTGCAAATTTTTGCTGCAGTTATGTTGTTTCTTTATGTTTTTTAAGTTGTTTAGTAATTGTAAGTGAAGAAATAAACTGTTGAAACTTATAATTTAAAATATTCTACTGTACTGTTCTTGTTGCTGCTGATTGCTGTTGTTGCTGCTGCTGCTGTTGGTGATAACAAATAGTCTAGAAGATTTTGCAATTAAATGAAATTATTGCAATTTTCTGCATATTGTTTTAAGTAGTAGCGTGGAAAATTATGTTTTTTGCATTTTGTTTCTTTTCTCATTTCGTAAACTTTTATCTGCGAGCAGTTTTTGCATTATAATTTAAAATGTTCTCGTTTGCTAGTTGGCTGTTGCTATTGCTGGTTAGCTTTAAGTGCTGTTGTTTTCCTTGTACTTCAACAATTATTAAATGGTGTTATAAACATTTAAAGAGTTTTGTTGTTAATAATTACAGAAAAAAAAACTATTAAAACAGGTTGAATTTTAAGTTGCGTTAAGCCATTAAGAGAGGCGAAGAGTCACACACTGAATTTAAAAAAAATCGAAATTAAAAAGTATTTTTTTACTTAAATAAATTACATTTTAGATGTTCGAATTGTTCATCTGAAATTAGCAGATTTTTTTGCTAAATTCAGCTGATTTTTCAGCTGAAATCCGCAGATTTGCTAAAATCTCCTGATTCGACCAAGATTATCCAAACAGAAATTTAGCAAATTGCGTCTGCAAAAATATGTCATATGGCTCAAAATGGATGCAGATTTTTCTGTTGTTTGGACAGAGGTTTTATGCTGAGTGTGCACTGAACAACGTTTAAATTCTGCCCGTAAAACAGCTACTTGATCCTTTTGACTCACACTTACTCACGCACCCCTCTTTAAGCAAGTTTAGGTTGTGTTAAAATGTTGACAAAATCGGGTAATGTCATTTCACTCCTCTTTAATTTGAACTTTAAAATTTGTTAACACGAAAATCCCAGCTCATCCTGTTCTCAAGTTATTGCTAAATAATTACACTGTTCGACAAGAAAAAGCTCCCAGTGAAGTACCCAAATGATTCTTATAGATTTGTCTCTCCTGAATCCAAATCTGCCGCCCAATTTTTTCTAGCACGTACCGTTTTTGAGATATTCGCTGTTAAAAAGTCAAAAACCCAATCATTTTGCACTTTGGTGATCCACTGTTAGAGATTCTTCCAAAAATACGACTTGTATTCATATAAAATAGATCTCCTAATTCCAAAACTGCAATCCAAATTTTTCTAGCATGTTCCGTTTTCGAGATAGTCGCGGTTGAAAATTTTTCCACGCGAATATTTCAAAAACGAAACATGCTAGAAAAATTCGGATTGCAGTTTTGGAATCACGAGGTCCAATTTATATGAAACAGCAAATATCTCAAAAACGGTAAGTGCTAGTAAAAAATTGGATGGCAGATTTGGATTCAGGAGAGCAAAATCTATAAGAATCAGTTGGATATTTCACTGGGAGCTTTTTGTTGAACAGTGTATATATTTGGCAATAACTCAAAAACAGGATCAGCTAGGATTTTCGTGTTAACGTTTTTCAAAATAAAGAAGAGCGAAATTCCATTAGCCGAATTTGTCACCATTTTAACACAATCTAAACTTGCTTGAAGAGGAATGTGAGCAAGAAGTATTCAAATCACTTAAATAAGATTTTCTACCCGACGTCAAAAATCAAATGGACTTACCTGACATTGATCATAATAGGTTTATATACATATATATTTGGCCACAGGGTTATATGAAATATTATCCAAGTTTTAAAAGCTAGATAAATAGCTAAATAATGAAACTTACCTGAAAAGAAAAAAATAAAAACAATTAAAAATATTATGCTTAAACAAGTAAGAAAATTATAGTGGGTCATTCTATACACCGATCTATATTTGTTTAGAACTTTTCACACAAATACTTATTGGCTTAAAATTTTCAATTAAATCTATTGATCAACAAAATTTAAATAACACTGCTCAACAAATCCTTGGAATGTAGCTTCAGAAGCCTTAAATTTGTCTTTAGAAAGATATCGTGCTTTCTAACTGGAAAACTCGCAAAAAACCCTTGCCAAAATTTGCTCTTTTGCTTCTAACCTTTGAACCGATATCGTTGAAATACCAACCTGACCAGGAGAGTGACAAATATAAACGCCAAGTTTTAGCAGTCTCAGTGTAGTATTCAAAAAATTAGCGTGTTTCGCTAGATCGACTTAAAATCGATCGAGTATTATGAATGTATATACTTTATGGGGTCCTAGACCAATGTTTTGAGGTGTTGCAAACGGAATGACAAACTTATATATACCCTCTATCACTAGAGTGAAGGCCCGAGTAAATATATTCTTATATATCACATCTAATCCGAGATTTTAAATATCAGTACTGATCCGATTAAGATCAGTACTGATCCGAAAAATGGATCGCTAAGATTAGATCAGCTGTATCGGTCCGATTAAAACTGATCTCATCTTAGCGATCCATTTTTCGGATCAGTCCTGATCCTTCACATATTTACTTGCGAAAAAAACAAGAAAGTGCGACGTGTATTTTTGATTCGTCAAGCCCTCATATTTTTACTTGTTCATGTGTAAATTTGTTAACTCAAAAACTGTTTGTAGGTGTTGCCAGGCAAGCTTAACTTGTTTCTAGCACTTGAAACAAAATCGCAAAATTAGATAAATAAAACTTAAGCCTAAATCATGTAGTTAAGCGTAATATTCTGCTTTGACATTATTTCAATAGAGCTCAAAATAAACATGACGTTTTTCTGTTCACAATGTTTTTCAATGTAGTTTGTGTTTTTGCTTTTTAAAGGTCGTACAATGACTTTTCTATAAACGTAGTAAATATGTACTACTATGTTATACAATAGAGTGGAGCGTTTTTTTATTTTTTTTTTTTGCAGTAGTCCAAAAACGATATCGACCAATTACACTGTGCAACAAGAAAAATGAGCCTCAATGGCTTCAACGCCATATGAAAGTAGACCATCAAGTGAACAAAATCACCAAAGGGTTTTGCAAAGCCAGTTCGGATTTCTTTTTTATAGCCCACTGAAGTTTTTATATTTTTATCAAAGGCGTTTGGAAAACGTCAAAAATACTATAATAAGAACACATCTAAGATTCAATATATGATGTGATGTCTTCAGTGAAATTTAATGACGGTTCTTTTCTTAGAAAATTTTAACCCTCTAGCTGCCCTTTTAAGGGGTCATTTTAGTCCTTTTTCAAAAACTAATCACAGAAGTCTAATAAAACGTCCATTTAGAGGGTTAAAATGTTCTACAAATATTTTCCTCATAAAATTTCACTAGGGGTTGTCAAATGTTCAAAGTTTGTGCAACATGCGTAAAATGCTTAAAAATGGTCAATTATAAACAATCAATGTTTGTTACTATTTTTTTACCAAAGCAGTGTTAAAAAATATCGACAAAAAACAGTGCAAATATACTTTTAAGCTAAAAATAATGTTCTGATGTGTTTTATAAAATGTTATGATGATTCTTTTCTTTGACCAAATTAACCCTCTAGCTCCCGTTTTAAAGGGTCACTTTTGTCCTTTTTTAAAAGAAATACAAAAAAGTCTATAAAAAAGGCAGTTAGAGGGTTAAAATGTTTTACAAATATTTTCTTCATCAAATTTTACTTGGGCACGTCTAAGACAGAAAGTTAGTCCAGCATATAGAAAATGCTTTAAAATTTTAAAGTATTAAATTTTTTTTTTTTATATTTTTTTTGGGCCGAAATATAAAAAAAACAAGTAAAAAAGTTAAATTCGACTTTTTCGAATGTATTGATACCCTCCACAATGTAAAAAAGTTTATTTGCAAAAAAAACAAAAAAAAAATTTTTAGGAAAAAAAATCCGCGAAAAAAATTTTTGGTGAAAAAAATTGACGAAAATGTTTTTTTTGTAAAAAAATATGTTTGTACTTGTCTAAATTCCATTCGGTGATCAATTCTGTTTACATGTGTCAACCAGCAGCCGAATTTAAGCACCCCTAGTGAAATTTTATGACGAAAATATTTGTAGAACATTTTAACCCTCTAAATGGACGTTTTATTAGACTTCTGTGTTTAGGTTTTGAAAAAGGACTAAAATGACCCCTTAAAATGGCAGCTAGAGGGTTAAAATGTTCTAAGAAAAGAACCGCTATTAAATTTCACTGCAGACATCAAATCATATTTTGAAGCTCAGATGTGTTTTTATTGTAGTATTTTTGGCGTTTTCCAAACGCCTTTGACAAAAAAATTAAAACTTCAGTGGGCTATAAAAAAGAAATCCGAACTGACTTTGCAAAACCCTTTGGTGATTTTGTCCACTTGATGGTCTACTTTCATATGGCGTTGAAGGCATTGAGGCTCAATGCGATGACCCGAAATTTGTTGCACAGTGTTATCTTTCTGAATTAAAAAATTTTGCATATTTTTGCATATATTGGATAAAATTCATAATTTGCATAATTTGATTTTAAATGCATATTATGTGCATATTTTTAGATATTTTTTTTATATTTTTAATGCAACACAAATTGAAATTAGTTTGTTTTTAAAAATTCTTGCGCTTAAATTTTTTATATAAAAAAATCTTGCACTTAAGTTTTTATATAAAGCTTTTATTCTTGATATCATAAATACAATGAAATAGTTTCATAATTGTCCGAAGGGTACATAGTCATGAAATCTTTTAATTTAAATCATTTCTTTTATTAAAAATCATTACTTTTGTTATTTTTTTTTATACCCTCCACTCTAGTGATAGAGGGTATATATAAGTTTGTCATTACGTTTGTAACACCTCGAAATATTGGTCTAGGACCCCATAAATTATATATATTCATAATCCTCGTTCGATTTTAAGACGATCTAGCGATGTCCGGCCGTCCGTCCGTCTGTCTGTCTGTTGAAAACACGCTAACTTTTGAAAGACTTTACGGAGGCTCCTGAAGTTTGGCATATATGTTAAGCATTTACCTGGTCAGGGGGGTTACCGCGAAACTTTATTCGAAAGAAATCGTTCGAATTCGGAAATGTTCAACATGCCGTAACAATAAATTGGTTTACTCAAAATTATATTTTTTTATATTTTTACATTATTAGCAGAAGATCTGACGGGCTCCAAAGAATTTTGTAACGAAAAAAATATTTTCTTTTTAATTATTTGCCAAAACAAAATTCTGTTCGAAAACGTTTCCGTTTCGAATCGAAATACGCGGTAACCCCCCAGGTTGGTATTGCAATCCAGCCAAATCGGTCCAGTGGTTCAAAAGCTATAAGCAAAAGAGTGATTTCGGCAAGGGTTTTTCGCGAATTTACGAGATAAAAAGCACGATTACTTTCTAAAGGCAATTCTGAGGATGCTAAAGCTTGGCATATATATTTATCGTTCCCCTGAGTTGGTTCATATTGAATTTCAGCCAAATCGGTCTAGTGGTTCAAAAGTTATTAGCAAAACCGTGTCCACGTGTTGAAAACCCGTTAAACATGTTTTAAAAACATTGGTAAGTCACAAAAATATTTTACAAAGCATTTTTGTCACTCAAAAATATTTTAACACTAAAAAAAAAAATACACTCGAAAAAAAATTTACACTCAAAAAAAATTTAGTAAATTATTTTTTTTTTCTTCAAAAATTAGTAAAAAACATGTGAGAGTGTTAAATTCGGCATATACATATAAAAAAAATTTGCAGGGGCGTTTTTTTGGGGGGGTCAGTAGGGGTCATTGGGGAACACATAAACCCATGCGGTAAAAGTTTAAAAATTTATTTATTATGCTTTTTGAGCTTAAGTATTACTATTTTATCATTAATTAAAAACATTTTTAATATCCGCGCCCACAAAAGGGGGGCGGGCAATAAAAAACGATTTTTTTTATTTCCTAAGTCCAAGTACAAGACCTTGAACTTTTTCTGACATCAAATTGATTCATTTGCTTAACAAAAATACAAAAAACAAGTTTAAAAGTTAAATTCGACTTGGCCGAATCTATGAATACCCGCCACAATGCCATTTTTAAGTGATAGTAAATTTTCTAAAGTGAAAAAAAAATTTTTTGATTAGAAATATTTTATTTTGTGTAAAAACACTTTTTTAAACTAATTTTTGAAAAAAAAAAATAATTTACTAAATTTTTTTTGAGTGTAAAATTTTTTTCGAGTGTATCTTTTTTTTTTTTAGTGTAAAAATATTTTTGAGTGACAAAAATACGTTGTAAAATATTTTTGTGACTACAATGTGTTTAAAACATGTTTAACGGGTTTTACACACGTGAATTTAAGGTGAAGCTAATCTGAAATTCTCGGTTTTGCTAATAACTTTTGAACCACTGGACCGATTATAAAAACTGCGAATATATGGCGTTTTTCAGAGGTTAGTTAAATTCTTCAAGGGGGAACTTTTTTCACCCTGACCCGATTTTGGCCATTTACAAGCTTAAACTGCCTAGGACCAAAATACCTATTCCTGCCAAACTTAACGAGTCTATCTATTTTATTTTGGACTGCATCGTGTCTTATACAGACAGACGGACGGACATACGGACATTCTAGAAAAGTCTTAGAATCGATCATAGATCAATAATATATATACTTTATGGTGTCCCTGACGTTACAAACGGAATGACAAAGTGAGTATACCCCCATACTGTAGTTGGAGGGTATAAAAAACAGGTTTTTTACACAAAATAAAATATTTCTAATCAAAAATGTTATTTTCATTTTATATCACGTTAGAAAATGTACTATAATTTAAAAAGGGCATTGTGGAGGGTATTCATAGATTCGGACAAGTCGAATTCAACTTTTCTACTTGTTATATCGACCAATTATCTTTCCGAATCAATAAATTTGCATATTTTTGACTATATTCGATAAAATTCGTATTTTTGCATATTTTGCCTTTAAAAGCATATTTTTTGCATATTTATTTTTTATATTTTTAGTGCATATTTTGGTATAAATTGCCAAAAACACAAATTGAAATTAGTTTGTTTTAAAAATTAATTCCTGAAAATGTAAATAACTATTTTTTATAACCTCCAACCACAGTATGGGGCATACTCACTTTGTCATTCCGTGTGTAACGCATCGAAATATCGGTCTAGGACCCCATAAAGTATATATTTTATTGACCAGTGATCGATTCTAAGACATTCTAGCGATGTCCGTCCGTCCGTCCGTCTGTAGAGGACACGATACAGTCCAAAATGGGCAAAATCGGACCAAGTGGAAAAAAGTTCCCCCTTGGAGAACTAAACCAACCTAAGAAAAAACGCATTTTTTGCAGGGTTTTTTGAACTTTTGCTAAGCAAATGCAACATTTTTATCTCAGAAGAAGTTCAAAATCGTAAAGGGAAGTGTCCCCCCTAACGTTTCCCACCAACCCCCCCCCACAAAAAAAATAAAGACGCCCCTGGATTTTTTTATATGGATTTTTACATTTTGGAGGGTATAAAAGACTCGGCAAAGCCAAATGTAACAATTTCACTTGTTTTTTCAATATTTGTTCTTAAAAAATATTGCACTTAAGTATTTTTATATAAAAAAATCTTGCACTTAAGTTTTTATATAAAGCTTTTATTCTGTATTTCAAAACGCGGCGTTATTATTTGCTGTTAAAGAAGTTTTTCTGTACAAAACAGATTTTATGCATATTTTTGATATTTTTAGTGCATATTTTGGATTTTAGTGCATATTTTTGATTTTTTTTAGTGCATGAAAATCATTGGGAGAAAAATGGACGTAAAACTTTTTTGCTGCGCCTACTTCAAGCCATATTTGTACAATTTTAATTAATTTTTTATACTCATATTATAGAGTATAATTTTTTCTAACTGTTTAGAGATGCCCCTAAACTAATGACCCTCACTGTACCCATATTTAAATGATCGTGGCTGTAATTATCTTAATCTCCTTTTCGCTTTCACTAATCCGTTTGTTTACGATTAAGATAATTCTGTTGTTGTTGTTGTCACACACAATTATTAAAAACTGACCCTTTGCTAATAATAATTGAGTTGACAACGGACACTCAAGTTTATACATTACTAACGAAAAGAACAAAACTTACAAACTTACAAACTTACAAACAATTACGAATCAATTCCAACATAAATTACAAAAACAACAAGCAGTGAAACCCAACAACAACAAACTATTCAAATTGTGAAAAATACTAACATAAAACAATTGTACATTTACTTTAAAAAACATTACAAAACAATTTACATACAAATAAACCTAACTTTAAAATTAAAAATAAAAAGAGTGTTTTTTTATTTGGACCCAAAAACATAAAAAGGTTTGTCCCTAAACATTTGGTCCTTCGAACCGGATAATTGTGAAAGTGTTAAATTTAGTGAAAACTTTATTACAAAAAGTTCCAAGTAAAATAACAAAGTGACTCTAATAACATTCACATAAAAGATTAAAAAAAATATATTTTGTAAACATTTAAACAAACAAAATTTAACTAAAGTGTACAAAAATAAACAATTACAAAAAGTGTTACAGACAGTGGTTAATAAAAAGTTTAAATTAAATTGAACAATTTCAAAAACATTTAAAAATTGTGAACTATTTTTACAAACAAAATGACCCTATAAATTTGAACCTGAAAAAAAAGAAGTGCTAAAAAATTTCTGAAACAAAAAAAACTGTACCAAAATTTAAGAAAATAAAATTATTTTACAAAAACAATAAATCTTCTTAAATATTAAAAATTGCAATAACCTTGAAGAATACCAAAAATTCTAACGGTATTGCACAAAAACAAAAATATTAACAAGATCATCAACATCATTAAATATACCAACAACTCCACAACAACAGCAGCATCAGACCCAAACGCAGTCAACAGCAGCAGCGACAGCGAAGAGACACAACATCACACACCATACAGAATATACCCAAGTAAGTGTTAAATGAAATTTAATGCAAAAAATTGATCAAGACACATGGGGCAAATTCATCAATAATTCGGCCTTTACAAGTAAAATTCAAGAATTTGGTACCTTCGTTTTGTGTTTGTACCATCACCACAGACTAAATACAGACTCGACAGTAGAGTTTTATAAGAAAAAATGGGGAAAAACAAAGCGATTTTAGGAGAAAACACAGCGGTTTTTAGTCCGTTTTACGCTAACATGGCAACACTTTCTACGACTTAGGAGTGAGTGAAACAACAAAAACCGATCTGGCATCCATTTTTCTTATGGCGCGTTATATCAGTTTTCTCTTTCTCACCTAATTCGTAGAATAATTTGAAAATATTAACCATATGGTTAAAGAATACTTTTTTGACACCTGTCACTTATGTCGAGTCTGTATTAGTCTGTGCCATCACTATCATTTTTTGCATTTGCTGTGTCTCAGTAGTAGAGTTGCCAGACTGTGCATTTTGGAAACTTACCGGGGAAAAATATTTGACCCAATTTTTGAAAATTTTGGACTCATGTTCGATAGACTCTTGATCCAACTTTCGTTTTTTGCTGTTATTAGACTACAGAGTTGCCATATCAACAATTTTGTTAATCAATTTTCGGGGAAAATCATATTAACCAAACTTTAAAAATATTTTTAAAAAATATTTTGAGACCCTTGATATAATTTCGAATTATTGCCGTGTTACACCGCAGAGTTGCCACATCGTCGCTTTTTTGCAGCCTTTCTGGGGAAAGATAAATCTCCAAAATTTCCAAACAATTTTGGATATTTTTGTTTTACGACACACTTATCAAAAGCTGTAACTTTTTCGACCCTTCTTTACATCTCTCGTGTTTGACCCATTGATTTTATCAAAAAAAATCCTTCATAATGTCCCTTAAGAAGTTTCAAAATTGCGCCATCGAGTTGCAAGAATTTGAAAACTCTCATGCCGAAAGCAGCGCCGAAGACAATATTCACGCACTAGAAGTCCTTCGCGTGGAACTAAACTCACTTTGGACCCAAGTAAAGAAGGCATATGAGGATTGCAGGGATAAAGAAGATGTAGAAGACGAAATTCCAATTGACACATTGCAAATTAGGGCTGAATACAAAAAAACATTGACAGCTTACAAAAAATGCATATCGTCAATTAATGCTGAAATTTGCACATTATCTGAACCCCCACCAACTCTACAAAAATCAGAGCGTCAGTCAATTACCGATAATGATAGCGTTTCTTTTCTAAGATTGCCACCCTGCGACACAGACACTTTTTACGGGGATTATAAGTCATGGCCCAGTTTTAGGGATTTATTTACCGCTATTTATAAAAACAATCCCAGACTGAGTAATGTTGAAAAACTTTTCCACTTGACCCACAAAACGGCCGGCGAAGCCAGGGAAATCATTTCTCATGTGCCTTTGACAAATGACGGGTTTATACTTGCATGGAAAAATCTCGTGGACCGATATGAAAATACATGGATACAAGTCACTGAACAGTATAAGATTATACTCGATTTACCCACAGTTTCGATGGATTCTGGCGCCTCAGTTAAAAAATTACAACAAACAATTAACGACTCTCAGCAGACCCTTCGTAATTTAGGCATCGACACTAAAACATGGGAATCATTTCTTATACACATATGTTCTCAAAAACTTCCAACGTCCCTTGTTCAGGAGTTCGAAGACTCTCGTGAAGATTGTTCCACAATTCCTAAGTGGCACACATTTGATAAATTCTTGACACACAAGTTTAAGACCCTGGAATCAGTCGCCAATATAAAAACAAAATGTAGTCAGTTGGAAACCGATCAATCATTTCCAATTGCCACTCACCCGAAAACTAATGATTTTAAAAATAATCCACCAAGTTCTACAAATGGTAATCGTAACGAAGTGCATTACAGCTGCCAGCTGTGTACTGACCAACATTCGCTACGATTTTGCCCCAAATTCATTGAAAGTAGCGTCAATGACCGAATAAATCTTGTTAAACGTACAAACTCATGCTACAACTGCCTTTTTACCAATCATGGTGTCAAGGACTGTAAAAGCAAATTCAATTGTAGACTCTGCAACCAAAGACACAATACTTTGTTGCATACGGGAGCCAATGCCCAGTCTTTGAATTACGCTCAGGAAAGTGCTGAGGTACTTCCAAGTACAAGTGCCGCAGCTCAAGCCCATCTTATACAGTCCACTTCAAATCAAACCATTCCAAACCTCACATCCTTGACTCTACTTGAAAAAAAGCAGTTCCCACAGACCCAGAATGAGCGGGAAACATTATTATTTACCGCAATAGTACAAATCGAATGTGATGGACACCGATTCGAGGCAAGAGCTATTATCGACCCTGGATCCCAGTCAACATTCATTTCGAAAAATTTACAAAATCGCCTTAAATTGCCCACAAAACAAAATACAATACAAGTTACAGGCTTAAGTCAAACAGTAACGGAAACTTCAACAGAAGCGTGCTCATTTACTCTATGTTCCCGATTAGACCCTCGATTCAAGTTAGAAGTATGGGCCCCAGTCCTAATGACCCTTCCTTCTATTTTATCACCGATTCAAATTGACACAAAACTTTTCAACAAAGCTGCAGAATTGAATCTTGCTGACCCACTATTTTCTGAAAGTCGTTCAATTGATATACTCATTGGCCTCGACATAGGCCCCTCGATATATTGCAACATGACCCCTATGCGATCGATTGAAACCCTATTAGCTCAGAAAACAGTATTTGGCTGGATTGTGGGTGGACCTGTTCTACAAGCTGATACACACTTTTCGGGGGTGGAGAAAATCTCGAAAGCAATTTCGAGATCGGAGGCTACATACACACCAAATACCTTACTGTCCACAAACAAAAGCAACGAAGAAACAACAAATAAATTACAATTTACAAAAACACTACCCAACAAAGAAGAACTTTCAACAAATACAACTTCAACGTCTAGACCCAAGTACAAACTAATACAAAAAATACTTACCACTTACTCATTACCGATTACAAAAAATCGAATACAACAAACGTCAACAACAAATTTACAACACGTCACAAACTCATCAACACAAAATCAGCGACTTCAGCACCGCAAATCAAAAGGTTGATCCACAAAAATGTGAAAACCAATTATTTTATCTTCAAAAATCACCTGGATTTCAAAAACGGACCCGTAATGACCCCAAAGCTCTCAAGAAATCAGCGTTTAAAAAATTATTGTCAACAAATTGTCAATATTCGTCAAAAACAAATAATTCAGCTGAAATTTTAAATGCTTTAAAGAAAGTTGGGACTCATAATGCGTGCTCCATATATTTACCCAAAAATAAAAGACCCAGGCGAAATAAATCACCACGAAACATCAATCGAATTGGATCGCATTTGGCAGCATTTCAAAAAAATCGACAGACAGCAAAAAATTCCCCAGTAATAAATGATTGCAAAACAGCTTTTTTTGAAAAATCATTTAGTTATTTTGATTTATTTATTCGAGCTTATGTTATTTTGTCATACAAATATTTGCTTAAGCAAACACATATCGCAAAATCAACTCGTTTTATCATGGAATTTGCTCATCGAATTTTTAAACAATTTGGAACTCTACATATGACCCGACCCAATTTTACTGCTGTTGATGACCCTTCTGACTCAGACTCATTGGCGCTTCAAAAAATTTTGAATGATATTTCATCGAGGATTATTGCTGGACCAGATCTGCAAAAATATTATCTGACCCTAGCCAACAACTGGAAAATTTTCGATTTCATCAGCCATTTATTGACCCGAAGACGAAAAATTCTACACATAAAATCCAACAATCAGAAATATCAACACCAAAATTCTGCAGTCACCGGATTTATTTTGTACTCTAAAATAAATCAGAAGATAAAAAATGTCAACGAAAAATTTGAATCAACCGTAGCCCAATTCGCAGCAGTCATTGTATTAATTTTGCAATTTTTCATACTATGTTATATTGAACATTTTAACGTTATATTTTGTTCTTTATTTCTAGTTATATACTCCCCAGATTTATTAACAATATTTCACGAGTTCAAATTACATGATGACCCGCAAAGCTGAAAATTATGTGGAACACATACCTGCATCACCCAGCAATATGTTCAATCACACCAAGCCATGGGGGGGGGGGGAGAATGTTTAGAGATGCCCCTAAACTAATGACCCTCACTGTACCCATATTTAAATGATCGTGGCTGTAATTATCTTAATCTCCTTTTCGCTTTCACTAATCCGTTTGTTTACGATTAAGATAATTCTGTTGTTGTTGTTGTTGTCACACACAATTATTAAAAACTGACCCTTTGCTAATAATAATTGAGTTGACAACGGACACTCAAGTTTATACATTACTAACGAAAAGAACAAAACTTACAAACTTACAAACTTACAAACAATTACGAATCAATTCCAACATAAATTACAAAAACAACAAGCAGTGAAACCCAACAACAACAAACTATTCAAATTGTGAAAAATACTAACATAAAACAATTGTACATTTACTTTAAAAAACATTACAAAACAATTTACATACAAATAAACCTAACTTTAAAATTAAAAATAAAAAGAGTGTTTTTTTATTTGGACCCAAAAACATAAAAAGGTTTGTCCCTAAACACTAACAAAAAAAAATGCAACACAAAACCTTCTTTTTTCAAGTATTATTTAAATGTCATTCGAAAAAAGTTTTTTTTTTTATACAACTTACGTTAAACATGAATTTAATTTACGTCATTTGTGACATATTTAAACAAAAAAGTTATACGCATAATATGGAATTTAACTTTGTTATTTTAGCACTTCTTGCGTGCGCTGTCAAAAACAGAAATATTTGTTGCATATGAGAGTTTTGCTTTATTATTTAATAAAATTTAACGTATGACTGTAAAATCCATGCAACATATGACTGACTGACATGGAACAATGTATACGAAAAAGAACAATATTTGGAATTAGCAGAATAAACGTGATATAATAAATTAAGATTTTAAAAATGAAGTTTTAAAAAGTTTTTGTAAAAGAATTTTGTTAAAAAAAAAATTAGTAAAAAAAAAATTAATTTTGAAAAAAAAAATATTTTTTTAAGAAAATTATTCGCGGAAAAAAATTTTTGGCGAAAGAAAAAAAATCCGCGAAAAAATATTTTGTTTGTACTTGTTTAAATACCCGTTGGTATCTACTAGAGTTGTCAACCGATTAAGAATAACTCGATTAATCGATCAAACAAAACCAAACTCTTATTCGATTAATTTAAAAATGACGATTTTCGAATAACGAATAAATCGATTAATTAATGTCAATTAATCGAACAATTATTTTTTTTACCCACCAACTACAGTATCAAAATATCGGTCTAGGACCCCATAAAATATATATATTATTGATCAGTGATCGATTCTAAGACATTCAAGCGATGTCCGTCCGTCCGTATGTTGAGGGCACGATACAGTCCAAAATAAAAGAGCTATACTCCTGAAGGTTGGCACGATTATAGAGCTGCAAAACTATCGATGGTACTATCGATAGTATCGATAGTTTTATTTTAAAAGGAATATCGATAGTTTTTACCCGAAAGCGATACTATCGCCGAAAAAATATTAGCTTCAAAAAGATTGTCACTTGCTGAAAACTTAATCAAAAAGTGAACCGTTTTAAAAATCTTTATATCATTTTGGAATAATTCTACTTTTTGAAGTATTAATGCAATGATAGTAATCTCGTGTTAATCTTATTGCGAAATTTAAGGTCCGAACAGAACAATCACGGCATGGTTGAAGATCGCCGTTGTGAGTTAAAATAGACTGGAATGGCAGTGAACGCCAAAAACTGTCAGTTGTGTGTTCAGTTGTGTGAAAAAAACTGTAATTTTACGCAAAATCTTACAATTCCTTAAAATATCCGATACTATCGATAGTATCGATAGTTTAAAAACAAACTATCGAAAATATCGAATGGGACGACTATCAATAGTTTTGCAGCTCTACACGATTATGTCTTATAGTTATATGCTTGGTAAGTTCGAAACCAAAATCGGACCAGGGGGAAATGTTTCCCCTAAAAGAACATCAAAAAAATACGTTAGTAGATTTACTATTTTTTTTTTTGCTAACGCTAGTTAGCTAACTTTTAGCAAATTTTTAGTTGAGATTAGCATGTCAGCAAAAAATTCTTGTAAACTTCATTTAGCACATTAGCAATTTTAAACAAACTTTGAACTAATTTCTTTTGCTAAATTTGAAATTGAGTTGACTACATTTTTACAAGATTTTTTGCTAATATTAGCAAAATAAATGGTAAATTTTTTTTTATTTTCAGAAGACTTAAAATGGCGCTATCTCGGAAACTAAGCCAGATAGAGCAAAATGGAGGCCATTTTTGGTTCTTAGAATCTCCATAGTATCGCCGGTCCTCTTCACATGTGTGGACCCTAATGGGCCCTAACTTTGGATCCAAAAAAGTTAGCATTCCCGAAAATTTTAAAATGCTCATATCTCGGTAAATATTGCCGACACAACAAAAAGTCCAAAAGCGTTTTTGTAGCTCTCAACACGTAGAACAAGACCGCAAAATAGTCAAAAGCTTTCCGAGTAATATTTTTGAAGTTATCGAGTTTTTTAATTCTCAAGACCCCAGTGGTCCCCTATAATCACGTAACTCAAAAACTAAGCAAGGTAGAGCGAAACGGACACAAATTTTGGATCAAAAACTATGACGATTTTTAAGGAACCCAACTAGGTCTAGGCCCATCCGGGTCTGGACCTATCGGGTCCGAACCCAATGGGGTCCTCAGATGTGTATAAACTAAGTTCAAAAAAAAAATATTTAGTTAACTAATTATTGGCAAAACATTTTTGCTAACTTTAGCAAAAAATTGTGGGTTCAAAATCAGCAAATTTTCTTGTAGGTTTACAAGCTTTTTTTGCTAACATTACAGTTTTTTTTTTTTGAGTGTACCAGAAAAAAATTTGTTTTCATGTTTTTTCTATATTTGTTCAACAAATTAAATATTTTATATTCATTGACCTACATTTGGACCAAGATAATAAGGAATGCTATTTTTTTCGACCCGCCCACTTTTAAGGGCGTGTTTATAGAAAATAATACAAAATAATGACAAAAGTGTGTTTTTAAATCGTAAATATCGTAATAAATGAATTTTTAAACATTTATATAAAGAGGGAAAAGGTGTCCTCCAACGTCCCCCGCCGACTCTCTAACTTAAAAAACTTAAAACTTAATAAAAATATTTTTTAATAACCATTTTTTTTATTCGTTATTCTCATCGATTAATCGAATAATTTATAAATTTAATCGTTTGATCGAACGAACAAAAACAATTATTTGAATTAATTGAACAAAGCGGAAAGGCGAATAACACTGTGCTACAAAAAACACAAAATCGAATATACTTTTGAAATGAGGTAGTTAAGGTTGTAGGTCTCGTCGAAAAGATCACAAAAATGCCCATCAAACTTGACAGACACCCTCAAATTTTAAAGTTATTGTCAAAAAACGTTTTTTTGGGACTTTTCTCACTAAACCACGTGTAACTTAAAAAGTTTTCCACCGATTTTCAATTTTTTAACTGTTTTGGATAGAAGAAATATATGGCTTTTTATGTGTGTGAATTGGTCTATACATTTATGAGAGATATGTATTGATTTTTTCAACAATATCTATTTTTTTTATTATTTTTTGAAAAATTTTTGAGTTTATCGATTTTTTTCTGCTATAGTTCGTTCAACAATATTTATAAACGTATTCTTAAAGAAAATTTTATTGTGAATACGATGAGCTTTATGCAAAAATCGAATAACAATTGACAGAGTTGTGATAATTTTTCTAAAAAATAAAATTAAAATTTTGCATGAAATTGCCGTTCGGACAACCCAGGCAAAAAAAAAATAAAAAAATAAACAAACATACTGAGAGGTCGCGTATCATTATTTTAAAGGTTTTTGGTCCCCTGAATTCGAATTTGACCTTGAAATTGCGCTATCTTATTAAGTTTTTGATATATCAATTTATGTTTAATATCTCAAAAACTTGACGCGATACAGCATTTTAAAGGCCAGATTCGGATTCAGCGCACCAAAAACCTTCAAAAATATTGTACATGACATCTTATGATAAATTTATTTTTTTTGCCTGGGTTGTCTGAACGACGACTTCCTGAAAAATCTTAATTTTCTTTTTTAGAAAAATTATCACAACTCTGTCAATTCTTATCTGATTTTTACAGGATAAAGCTCATCGAATTCATAACTAAATTTTCTTTAAAAAAATGTTTTTAAATATTAAGGTTGTTAAACGAACTATAGCAGAAAAAAATCGATAAACTCGAAAAATTTTCAAAAAATAACCAAAAAATTAGATCTTATAGAAAAATTCAATAGATATCTTTCTTATATGTGTAGACCAATTCACATACATGGAAAGCCCTATCCTTCTTCTATCCAAAACAGTTAACAAATTTAAAATCGGTTGAAAATTTTCTGAATTACACAAGGTTTAGTGAGCTAAGTCCCAAAAAAACTTTTTTTGACAATAACTCTAAAATTTGAGGGTGGCTGGCAAGTTAAATGGGCATTTTTGTGATCTACTCGACAAAACCAATAACCTATACCATGTCACATTAGAAGTATTTTTTCACTGTAGCACAGTGTAATTGACAACTCTAGTATCTAGTAGATACTATCTACTTCTGTTCACATATGTCAACTTTTGAACCGCCGAACCGATATCGCTCAAATACAATACCAAACTTCTCAAAGCAACAACAAGAAAATATTTTAAGTAACAGTCATATCTGTGTAATATTTTGGACGTGATCGCCATTTCAACAGACACGAAAATGTATTTGGCTTGAGATAAAAATAAGTACGTAAATTCAATTTTTTAAATCAATGTTTTTAATTTTATTTTAAAAATGTTGTTTGTTACTTAAGTCATATTAAAATTATTAATGAATATTTTTATACCCTCCACTTACAAGGGAAGTATCTCAACCCTTATGAACCGATTTGCCTGAAACTTAAAATATATATAAAAGAGACGATTTTAAGGTTGGGGTGTCTCGGCTTATCGGCCATATCAGAGTTTTAAAATTTCGTTGTCCCCTTATGAAACAAAGTGGACCTTCGGAAAAATTTCGATAACTCCCGAACTAATAGGAATATCCTCTAGCGCAAAAATACGTGTTGACTTAAATTTAATAAAGATTATTTCGTATTCATATGGACATCGTAGGTCTATGTCTTCATATAAATACCCCCCAAAATTTACACATTTTCGTGAAAAAAAGTATTTAAGAAAGCCGAACTTTTACAAGGTTATGCCACCGTTGGATAGGCATTAAAAAAACCTTTCTTCTCATATGTAAACATCATATAGTTTCTTAGAAAAAAATGGCTGAAAAATCCAAAAAACTTTTTTTTTGTTTTTTTTTGACCCATGTTTTGAACCCTTAAATCCCCGATATGGCCGATAAGCTGAGACACCCTAACCTTAGAATTGTCCCTTTTATATATATTTTACGTTTCATGCAAATCGGTTCATATGGGTTGAGATACTTCCCTTGTTAGTAATAGAGGGTATATATAAGTTTGTCATTCCGTTTGTAACTCATCGAAATATCGGTCTGGGACCCCATAAAGTATATATATTCATGATGCCCGATCGATTTTAAGACATTCTAGCGATGTCCGTCTGTCCGTCTATCTGTCTGTCTGTGGAAAATGCTGTCACCGACAAAATATTGTACAGAGATGACTGAAACTTAACAAACTTCTCTCCCGAGAAGTTTGGTATTGCATTTGAGCGATAGCGGTTCAGCGGTTCAAAAGTTATGAACGAAAATGTAAGCACACCTCAAAAATTTCAGTACATTCAACATAACCTAAAAATACAAAATGCTTTAATTCGGCTTCTGGTAGACATATGTGAACATAATTGAACACCAAATGGTATTTAAACAAGTACGAACATATTTTTTGACAAAAAAAAGAAAAAAATCGCGGATTTTTTTTTACCAAAATTTTTTTTCGCGGAATTTTTTTTTTATTTTTTTTTTTAGTAATTTTCTTTTAAATAAAGTTTTTGCAATAATCTTTTTGAAATTGTGGAGGGTATAACTACATTCGGCAAGGCCGAATTTAACTTTTTACTTGTTTAAATTGAGATTGTTTTATTCTTAAAATGAGATTGTTTTTACTTGATTTGAAAATTTTCTTTTCTTACAGTAATTTTTAAGTAAATTTTCGATTTTCATGTAAAAATTCTAAATTTCAACTGATGTTTTGAGAATATCATCTGAAAATGCAATTGTCTGATTTTTAAATTATTTTTCTGTACAGTCGAGCTCAGGCTCCAATTATAATTATGTATTATAATTTTTTGATTTGTTATATATGGTTTTGAATTGAGAAAAGTGTGAAAGAAAAATTTAAATTTTTCTAAAAATTTTATTTTTTCTAAAAAGTTAAGACATCCTGGTTTGTTTCTTACTAGTTTCATATTATCCAGTTATAATAATATTCAGAAAAACTTTTAATGTTAAATTTATTCAGTTAATAGTCAATAGAACTCTATATGTGAAAATTATTAACAGATCGCAGCCGACAAGGAGTGAACCCATCATCTGTAATACTTTGCTATTAACTGTCTGATCTTTTAGCTAAAAATCCTAATATAAGAATGGTAAAATTATTCAAATCTCCAAAACAGCAATATTTTTGTTGACATTGTTGTCGTATTTAATGTTGGTCAAAAATTTATGATTTCTTTTTTATTGAGATGTTAAAATATTAATGCAAAAATAAGAATAATGAAATGGTTTCATTGACGTGTCACTTGCTTTCACAAAAAAAAAAATGCCATAAATACTGTGTAAACGCCTACGCACAGTGGTGTAGAAAGTATTTTTTTTTTGCAATTAACAAAAATTTTAACAAATAAAAATATTTATAATTTTAATTTATAAAAAAAAAACAAACATAATTTACAACTGAACATGCTTTAAAAACAATGCAAAGCCGTATGATATAAATATATAAAATTAAAAAATAAAAATAAAAAAAAATCATAAAGCCTTCACCTAAATTATTTTCATTTATAAGAAATATAAAAACAAAACAATTAGCCATAGAAATATTAAATAAAATTAAACGAAATATTAAAAAAAAACCTCTCTCATCAGTCTGTAAGTGTTAACAAACAAAAACAACAAAATAAAGTTATAAAAAATTTTATATTTTTTGTTTTCGAATAACAGCAATATATAGCGTGCGTGCTGTTAAACGCTTGAAGCGTAAATTTTTGGCGCGAATTATATGATGTTTTTGTTAATAATATTTTTTTTATTATTATTATAAATTTTTTTATATTTTTTTTTTCTTAAGCATTAACCAATATTTATTAAATTTCATCTCAACTTATACCCTACAGTTAAAAATGAGAGAATCTTTCTATGAATTTAAGAGACATTTTTCTATACAGAAAGAATTTGGAACGAATTTCAATCAAAAAAAACGCGGATTCAATCAATTTTTTGATTGAAATTCCTCCAATTAAAAAAATTGTTATACCAATCATCAAATTGTAGGTGATTGATTGAAAATTTTTTCAATCAAACATCTTTTGATTTTGATCCAAAATTTTTTTTAATTTTTTATTTATAGTCAATAAAAATAATGATTGATTTACCAAATGAATTGTAAGCTAGTGTGTCCGATATTATCAATTGTATTTCAGAAATTATCAATCGTTTTTCAGAAATTATCAACTGTATTTCAGAAATTATCAATTTTATTTCAGAAAATATCAATTGTATTTCAGAAATTATAAATTGTATTTCAGAATTTATCAATTGTATATTGTAAAGCAATTGATAATTTCTGAAATACAATTGATAAATTCTGAAATACAATTGATAACTTCTGAAATACAATTGATAATTTCTGAAATACAATTGATATTTTCTGAAATACAATTTATAGCTTCTGAAATACAATTGATAATTTCTGAAACACAATTGATAATTTTTTAAATACAATTGGAAATGGTGTAGAATTTTTGCTGCCTCCTACTTTACGAGAATTCCTAGTAAAAATTACGAGCTTTTTCGTAATTTTACAAGATTTTTACCAAAAAATTGTAAATTTACAACTTTTTTATCGCAATAAAACTTACAATGAAAAATCTAGTAAATTTACTAGATTTTTTTTTTGTTAAAAAATGTAAAATTACAAAAAAATTTAAATTTCGGTCGCAAATTTTTTGTTAAAAAACCAGGAAAACTGTCAAATACTGGTAAAATGGGAGTACGAGACTTTTTCTAGTAATTCGACAAGGTTTTTTTTTTGTGTGTAGTAACTGAACCTGTTGATAGAGCCAACGTTTTCGCTGAACTATTTTCCAGTAATTCTTTACTTCCGAATAGCTGTCAACCACCACCCGTTCCTGATAGAGTTCCTTTTGATAAGCCGCAAATATTCTTTCACAGATAGAATTTGAAATGAATTTCAATCAACAAAAATGCAGATTCAATCAATTTTTTGATTGAAATTCCTCCAATTAAGAAAATTCTTATACCAATCATCAAATTGTAGGTGATTGATTGAACATTTTTTCTTCGATTTTGATTTTTTTAGCCAATAATTTTTTGTGTGTTAGAACTCGGGCTGTCAAAATGCTACTTTCAGAACTGAACGTAAATAAGTAAATCTCCTGGGCCAGATGGTGTTCCCGCTCTAGTCCTTAAGATATGATCTTCATCACTAGCTCCTCCTTTATTGCGCAATCTTTTTAACCTCTCATACCGTTCTGGCAATTTTCCGAATTGTTGAAAGATTTCCAGTTTTCAACCAATTCCCAAGAAAGGCGTGGCCATGTATCCGTATAACTACCGTCCAATTGCTATTTGTTCAACAATCTCTGGTAAACTACTTGGAATCAAATCGTCTTTTGAATGATCGACAATATGGCTTCCAAAAGAATCGTTCTTTTGCGGATGATAGCAATTAGAGATGGGCGCATGAGTGATTTTTGACTCACACTCACTCACGCTCACGACAGGAATTTTTGAATCACGCACACTCACTCACGATCATATTTTTTCGACTCACACCCACTCACAATCACGTGAGTAAATTTAAAATAACTCACGTTCACTCACGCAAGCTTCACTCACACTCACGTTGACGCACACTCACGAAACTCTTATTTATACAAAAGAAATTTCAAAAGCTATAATTTCACAAATCTTTCAAAATTTTCAGCAAAATTAAGGATTTTCGGGACAAAATCTTAAGTTCAGCCAAATTTTACAATTTTTTGTTGCTTTTTTTGATACGAAAGGAAATATAAAGAGAAAATAAATCACGCAAACTCACGCAAAAAAATCGACTCACGCACACTAGCTCACGCAAAAATCTTACTCACGCACACTAACTCACACAATTTTATTCTCCACTCACACTCACTCACAATCACGTGAGTAAAATTGAATTCAGTCACACTCACGCGTTATTCACGTGAATCACGCACTAATCTGCTCATGCGCCTATCTCTAATAGCAATATTTGTCATTCATATTTATTTGATCATAGACCTAATTCTATTGAGGTAGAATATAAGAGGAAAATTATGAATGTCACACTTAATCAGGACCTGGTTTAAATTTCTGAGTGGGGTCCGACGAATCGGGTCGACTTTAGACTTTCAATTTAGAACAACAAATTTTTAGCAGATTTTTCTGCTGAAATGAATATTTTAGCAGAATTCTCTGCCATTTTATTTTCGAAAACAACAGAAATTTTGCTGAAATTTTACTGATTCGGTTTGCTAAGTTTCACAAAGTTTGTGTGCAGGTTTTCAGCAGATTATTTTGCTAATTTAACAGATATTTTTTGTTATCTTTTTTTCGGTAGTTTTTTTAAATTTCGGCCTCGGAAAAAGGAAAATCTATCATTATTTTGATTAACTATAAATAAAAACTTGATCAAATATGTAATCAAAATTGAAAAAGTGTTGGATTGAAAAAATATTCAATTAATCACCTACAATTTGATGATTGGTATAACAATTTTGTTGATTGGAGGAATTTCAATCAAAAAATTTAATGCGCGTTTTAGTTAATTGAAATTCGTTTAATATTCTTTCTGTGAAGAAGTATTCAAGTGTTTAGGCTTCCTAAAACGGTTCAGAAAATACTACACTCCATCTGATCTTCTTCGAATCTACACGACTTATAGCAAGATAATTTCATCATCGACTGGCCAGTAGATCGCACTACACATTGCAGAGAAAATTCGTTTTTCGGCCAAACAATTCGTATGTGGAATAAACTACCAGCTAAAGAATTTGCTGCTATTTTCGATATTCATAAATTTAAGACAAACGTCCATAGACCATTGAGTTGAGTTGAGGGTGGGTTGTACAATAGGATGGCTCGTTTTTGGGCTTTTCTCTCTGATCAAATTCTAATACCCGCCAAAAGTGTCGGTCCCCTAAGGGTAACTCACATGCAAAATATCACTCCGATCGGAGTTTATCTTCTGTCTCCACTTTGAGCCCCAAAATTGCGGTTTTCGCAAAAAAGGACTTTTTAAAAAAAAATAAAAAAAAATTTAAGTTTTTTTATTAAAATAGTTAAAAAAATATTTTTGTATAATATTTGATCGTAAATACTTAAATATGAAATTTAAAGATTTTACGGTATCATTAACCCGTTCAAACTTGATACCAAAAAAATGGCATGATTTTAGGGGCGTTCTCAAAACACCTTTTTTCAAAATTTGAAAATTTTATTAAAAAAAAATTTTAAATATACCATTTTTTCTTTCTGAATTCATTAAGAACTCCTTGGAGAAGAAAAATGTGAAATATGGCGGATATCCGTCAAGCCACTTTTCGGGAATCGCGGGGGGAAGTTAGCGGATTTCAAGGAAATGTTGGTTTTATCAATAATTTGGATTAATAAAATCTTATAAATTTAATTTTTGTGCAAATTAACGGTTTTTTGGTGTCGTGGCATTCTATTATATAACTTTAAGTATGTCATGAAATCTTACAGATCTAGGACGTCTTTAACCCACATTGGCTGGGGGTCAAAAATGACCCCCGCGGAAAATTTGAAGTTTAGAGCTTAAATTTTGTGCTATAAACAAGTATAAAACGGCTTTTATGTTTTTTACCCCAACTATTATTTCGTATTAATATATTATCTTTAAAAAAATCGTTAACCCTTCTTGGTAGGGGGTCAAAAATGACCCATTCAATAAAAAGTATATATTTTTTCATATAAAATAAATTTGTGGCAATCTATTAGATAACTTTGAATCAGCCCTTAAATCTCACATGTTTGAGATATCTTTAACCCACACTGGCCAGGGGTCAAAAATGACCCCGGCAAAAACTTTTAGGCATAGTGCTTGAATTTTTTGATATCAACAAAATATATATTTTTTATTGAATGGGTCATTTTTGACCCCCTACCAAGAAGGGTTAACAATTTTTTTAAATATAATATAATAATACGAAATAATAGTTGGGGTAAAAAACACAAAAGCTGTTTTATACTTGTTTATAGCACAAAATTTAAGCTCTAAACTTCAAATTTTATTCGGGGGTCATTTTTGACCCCGAGCCAATGTGGGTTAAAGACGTCCTAGATCGGTAATATTTCATGACAGACTTAAAGTTATATAATAGAATGCCACGACACCAAAAAACCGTTAATTTGCACAAAAATGAAACTTATAAGATTTTATTAATCCAAATTATTGATAAAACCAACATTTCCTTGAAATCCGCTAACTTCCCCCCGCAATTCCCGAAAAGTGACTTGACGGATATCCGCCATATTTCACATTTTTCTTCTCCAAGGTGTTCTTAATGAATTCAGAAAGAAAAAATTATATATTTAAAATTTTTTTTTAATAAAATTTTCAAATTTTGAAAAAAGGTGTTTTGAGAACGCCCCTAAAATCATGCCATTTTTTTGGTATCAAGTTTGAACGGGTTAATGATACCGTAAAATCTTTAAATTTCATATTTAAGTATTTACGATCAAATATTATACAAAAATATTTTTTTAACTATTTTAATAAAAAAACTTAAATTTTTTTTTATTTTTTTTTTAAAAAGTCCTTTTTTGCGAAAACCGCAATTTTGAGGCTCAAAGTGGAGAAAGAAGATAAACTCCGATCGGAGTGATATTTTGCATGTGAGTTACCCTTAGGGGACCGACACTTTTGGCGGGTATTAGAATTTGATCAGAGAGAAAAGCCCAAAAACGAGCCACCCTATTGTACAAGCCTAAAAATAAGTAAATTTTTCTAGGCAAGTCCATGGCGCTCAGATAGACCATACTAACCTTATTTGCCTTCCACCAACACAGAAAGAATTGAAAACGAAAGTCAATCAACAAAAACGCGGATTCAATTAATTTTTTAATTGAAACTCCTCCGATAAAGAAAATTGTTATATCAATCATGAAATTGTAGGTGATTAATTGATTTTTATTTCAATTAATCATTTTTTCGATTTTGATCAAAAATTTGATTGATTTTTTTTAAGGGTTCAAGTTGAAAAAAATGCAGAAGAAAAATTGAATTTCGAAAAATTATAGACATTTCTGGTATTTCCCATACCGGTTTCAAACACCCCAGTTAGTATTATCATCAGTAGGATTTTAAATGTCGGTTTGTCTTGTTAATGAAAACTGTTTTTTATATATGTGAATATTTATAGTTTCTACAGAATAAATTTTGACAGTTTCCAACACTACAATTCTATTTCTAGCAATCTCAACCTCACTTCATACTTTTTTTCAACTTTTTTGTCTCTTACATTATTTCGCAAGGGTTACCAACATGATCTGGGATTGCAGACACAAATGAAGGAATTTGCATTTTTTGTTTCGGAGACGTGCCTAATGGCGACATATTTTGTCAGTAATTTTTATTTGATTTTTTCTGTAAGTACAGATCGAGCACGGGCTCTAATTATATTTGTTTTTTATTTAAAGTCAATTAAAATAATTATTGATTTAACAAATGAATTTCACGCTAATGGAAAAATTATGAAGAAATTCATATTTTTTGCTTTCCAATATGTTGCCGACAATAAAAAAAAGTAAAACTGTAGTAAAAAGTATATTTTTGAATTAATGTATTCAAATAAATAGAAGCGAAAAAAAAAAATTGATAGTTAAAAAAAAAATAACAAAAATTTTGATCAAAACAATAATTGACTCATTTAAATTTTGTTGATCAATACACAGAAAAAAAAAATTTGTCAATACAATTAATTTCATTGTTAATACAATTAAACATTTAATTGAAACCGAGCCTACATTGGATTTTGTCAATACAACAATGACATTTGTAACTTTTGAAAAAAAAATCAACTTCATTCATTGTTACATTAACAATGAAATTAATTGAAAAATTTGTAAAATCTAAAAATAGAATAAAAAATAATCTGAAATCTAAAAATAGAATAAAAAATAATCTACAAATAGAAAAAAAAATAAAATAAAAAAAAAAAAAAATGTCTACCGCCATCTGGCATCGAACCCGCAACCTTCGTGCTACGCGTCTAGCACACTACCACTGTGCTATCCTTATACATATTTGTATTTGACTAAACGTCATATTTAAAACAGTCTACTATTAGAATGATAAAAAAAAAACTAAAATTGGAAATTAAAAAAAAAAAAAAGTTCCGCCAACTGGCGGCGAACCCGCAACCTTCATGATACGAAGCTAGCACACTACCACCGTGCTATTCCTCATGTATATTTAAAGTTGACTAAATGCGTACATAAGGTGTCTGTGATTTTAATATGCACTTTTTGCGTTTTTAACAATAATAAAAAATGTGGCATTATACATATTTAAAAATAATAATGTTGCATCACACAAATTTAAAAAAATCTAAAAATAGGATAAAAAAAATAATCTCAAATAAAAAAAAACAAATATAAAAAAAATTGTTCCGCCAACTGGCAGCGAACCCGAAACCTTCATGATTCGAGTTTAGCACACTACCACCGTGCTATCGTCGCATATATTTGTGCTTGATTAAATGAGTTTATAAATTGTTTGTGTTTTTAATGTGAATTTTGTGGAATCTTTAACAATGATTTTAATTCATGTGTTTAATTGGAAATAAAACCGGATTTTTGTCACATTAACAATACACATTGTTGATACAATTAAAAACGTTGTTGAACTAGTATTTCGTTGGTAACAATTTGTTTTGTTACTCTTGATTTTACGATATTTTTTTCTGTGTAGATTTAATTGAAATTTTTTAGCCAATAATTTTTTGTGTGAACACAATGCATTGCACTTATAGGGGAGATCAATTGTAATTTGAAATAATTCTTAAAAAAACAATTATAATTCGAAAAAGATCAATTACTATTCGTAAAAGATCAATTATAATTCAAAAAAGATCAATTGTAAATTCGGTAAAGATTGCAATTCGAACAAAGAAAATTGTTATTTTTAAAAGGACAATTGTAATTCCAAAGATCAACTGTAATGCGTAAGAGATCAATTGTAATTCCAAAAGATCAATTGTAATTCGATAAATATCTATTGTATTTCGAAGATTCTATCAATTGTAATACTAATTGTATTTCAAAAAAGATTATTTGTATTTCGATAAAGATCAATTGTAATTTGAAAAAGATCAATTGTAATTCGAAAAAACCAACTTTTATTCGAAAAAGATCAATTATAATTCAAAAATTACAATTGATAGAATCTTCGAATTACATCTGTAAATGGTGTACATGAAAAATACTTTAGAATCAGGAAAAATTTTATTAACAAAAAATGTTTCAGAATCTGAAAACTGAGATGTTTTTCAACACAAGAAATGTCTCAAAATTTTGAAAAAATTTTAAATTCCAAAATTTTTCAGAATCTGAATTTTATATTAAACGTAGGGTATTTTTTGGGATTTAATTATTGCCAAAAGTTGTCTTGTTTAGTTTTTGAAATTTTATTGTTAGTTTTAGTGTTTATGTTTCGTTTGTTTCATGTACTGTTTAATTGTTTGAAATTGTCTTTGGCTAAAGAAACAAGATTTATAATGATGATTACGTCCGGATTTTTTTTTTTTTTAAATAAATTTTTTTATTTGTTTGCAAATTTGGCAAAATAAAAAATTGTTAATTTTTGTCTATATTTGTTTGGTTTCTCTTTGTTGCTTTCCGCTGACTAGATGTTTTTTTGGGTTAGATTTTTCAAAAGTCATTAATTATATTTTTTTTTAGCAATCATTTTCAAGTTTGGTTTTTTAAACTGTGGCAATAGACTACCGTTATACGTAAACTTATTTTTTTATTTTTTAAGGTGTTTTTTATGTTTGTTTTACTTTTTTTTACTTAAAGCCCACTGTTGCTTAACATATCGTTAACCCTACAAATGAGCTCTGGTCACGTGATTTTCGTAAATCACATGAATCACACGTGATGGTGAGTAAAACTCTCTTCAATAACGTGAGCGTGCATTAACGTGAGTAAAAAAATTTCGTGTGTGAATTAAATTCATTCGTGAATTTTTCGTGAAAGTTTTATAAAATACTAATTTAAAAATTTATTAAGGTCAATATTATAAAAAAAAACAGGTTGACCCTGTACCACAGAGTGGTGTTGGGTATAAAAAGGAACCCAAAGACAATTGTCCAACAGGTCCAAAATTTTGTTGTAGCTTTTCTGATCCCGACGATTTTGAAATTCGAAAAAAAAAAACAAAATATTATCCTTGATATTCCTATAAGGAACATAGGGCCTCATTAATTGATCTCCATCGATTCCTATCTTGTGCTGCACTCTTGGATTTATTCCATGTTATTCATACCAACAGTTTAAAGTTCGACTTGAACTTATCGCCCGATGTATTTTAATTCGACTGGTATGACAATTTTCTTTATTGGATAAATTTTAATAACAAAATTGATTGAATATGCATTTTCGTTGATTGAAATTCTTTTCAAATTCTTTCTGTGTAGTTTGGGCCAGAATATTTTGATTTATTTACGAAGACCTGTAGTTTTTGTATACCAAGGCTCGGTAAATTCTAAGTCTCCGAATCATAGAGCAAAATGGAGTTCACATTGCTATTAATGACTTTATTACCCGTATTATAATAGTATTATTTTAAAAGTTGGCATTGTATTTTCAAATCATCACTTCAAATTTTAAAGGAATCAAACCAGTTATAGGACTTGTAACCCCCATACAATACTACCATACTACCGATATTCACAAAAATCTCGCAAAACTTACGGAAAAATTAATACTTAGGTAATTAAATCTGATTATTATTGGACCATTTTTGGATTCAGCATCTATTTGAAAGTTTTGACCGATATTCAGTTTAATCGGTCAAAAAAAGTCCATTTCGTTCAAATAAAGATAGATCAAATAGGTCTATATTTGAAATTGGGATCCATATTTCAAAAAAATCCTTGTGTAGGGTATTATATGGTCGGTCTTGAGAAACTATAATTTTCTTACTTGTTTTTCTTCTGACTTATGAAATAATTCTTTAAATTACTCAAAGTGAGGGTAGGTTCGTCAGAAAGCCTATCTTTTTACTGAACACACCTGTTAATTTTTTACCGAAATTGCACGAATAGTTAGTAATGCATTAGACAAATATTCAAAATTTAGAGTTTTTTGCCATCAGAAATACCGGAAAAGAGGAAAATAAAATTTCCGAAAATTTGAGGGACGGGATTTTTCGGGAAAGACCCCTAATCGTTAATAAACCTGTATTAACACAAGGTTTATAAATTATATAATCATAATATGTATTGCTGAATTATAGAATGTATAAACATAAGTAAATTGCAAATAATTATACAAATAAATACAATGTATGTGAATAGTAAAGTAAAACAACGTATTATATATTTATACCCTACACCACTCTGTGGTACAGGGTATAATGAGTTTAAGCTAATGTTTGTAACTACTCTAAATATTGGTGCTATATCCACCTTTAAGCATACCGATTAACTCAGAATCACTTTTTGAGTCGACTTAACAATGTCCGCCCTTCTTTATCCGTGTATCACGATTAGAGTTTTTCTTTTCCCGGACTTTTTCATTTCCCGGGAAAGCGGGATTCATTTTTAAATTTCCCGGGATCCCGGGAATTCCCGCAAAAACTTAAAAACCTCAATTTTTGGTCAAAAAAATATATAAAAACCTTATGAATGCGATTGCGCTATTTATAATGTTTATTAACACCATAAAAATCTTATTTAGTACCTTTAAAGCAAAAAAAAAAATAAGTTTTGAGAGAAAAGGACAATTTTTGTTACACAGTTTTTATAAAAAAGCAGCCAAATATGTCAAAGTATTTTAAAAGTACTTTTAAGGGAATATGTTATTTCACATCGCTTCTGTTTTAAAATAAAAATTCATCATTTATTCTAATTCATCTCAGTTCATTTTTACAATTGGTTCTCAACGCTTTGCCTCTAAAACACAATGAAACTTTTTCAGAGGAATTTCTCAATTATGTCTCTGAATGTAACTGTTTCAGAGAAATGAAATTATAAGAAAACTTACCCCAAAAAATTAGTAAAAAAAATTAAAAACTCTGTTTTCTAAAAGAAAACCCGTTAATTTCAGAGTCATTCCTTACACAGATTTTATATCAATTTAAAAAGAATCATGTCCAGAGACATAAATATTTATTTTCTATAGAAACAAATAATCATACAGCAAATTTTTCTAATGCAGGTCTCAGAAAGAAAACTTCTCATTTTCTGAAAAAAAGTATCAGATTCTGATAATTATATCCTATCGAAGATTTAAATATTGTGAGACTTTGTCCATTCCGTAAGTCAGATTTTATGACATTTTTTAGTTAGAAGGTCTCTCTTGGAATACTTTTTGGGCCCTCCTGGTTCCTGCGTACGTTTCTGCCATCAACTATCAAGAATTTTAATAAAATCTATAAAAAATCACATACAAAATAATCAATAAAAGTTAAAAAACCAACAATTTCAAAGAAAAGAAAATTCCCGGGAATTCCCGCTCTATTTCCCGGGATTTCGGGATCGAAAATTTACGGGAATTCCCGGGAAATCCCGTCCCGGGAATTCCCGTGAAAAACTCCAATCACGATACAGGTCGCAATTATCAATATAATTAGCAGAAATTTAAAACTTAAGCATTTTTGGCTTAAGACGAACCCTATTGAAATTGGAAAAAATCGGTTCATGTTGTGACTTAGCCCCATACAAATGTCTGCTTTAGATTTGGCTTAAATGACGTATTATAAAATTACCATTCCAAATTTTAAAGGAATCGAAACAGTTGTACTTGTAGCCCCCATATAAAACCACTCTTCCGATATCCGAAAAAATCTCTTCAAATTCATGCAAAACTTAATTATTTGATTGAAAAGGAGTTAAACGTTTACTTCGGTAACCTTATTAAATCTGATTAGAATTTTACCATTTTTGGACTCAGCCGCCATATAAAATTTTTTCTCGATATTCAGTTAAATCGGTTTATAACAACAACAATAGTTTAACAAAAATAGATCCAATCGGTTCATGTTTTGGCTTGGTTTTCCAGAAAACGCTGATGAAGGGTATTATATGGTCCGTCTCGGCCAACAATTTTCTTACTTGTTTTTTTTTTTTATATGTATTATTAAAAAGCCACAAACAAAACCGCAAAACAATTGTCTAAAAGCTGACAATGTGAGTTAAATCACTTTTAACTGCTTGGCAACAAATTCCCCAAACACACACAAAAAGTAAAGAATAATAGAACAGTAAAATACACTAGCATCTTAGAAAAGAAAATATAAAAAATACTATTAAGATGATGAATTTGGATACAAATTAATTTCTAAAAAAGCACATGCGGAGCTTTTTGCTTAAAGTTGGGACTTCATACAAAATATTAACCCGTTAAATTGACGTTTTATTAGAATTCTATGTTTCATTTAGGAAAAATTACTGGAATGACCCCATAAAATAACAGTTATAGGGTTAATATGTTTTAAGAAACGACCCGCCATTAAAACTTGAACACATTGTCAAGCTCAGAAGTATATTTATTGCAGTTTTTTGACATTTTTCAAATACCTTTCAAAAACTAAATTAAAAACTACAGTGGGCCATAAAAAAAAACTAGAGCTAAGTTTCCAAAACCCTTTGAGGGGTTTACTCTAGTCTAGTCTAGCTTAATTGTTTTTTGTCTCATTTAATATACAAATTTGTGTTGCACAGTGTTATTGTTAAGTTTTACTAAATTTCAATTGCACTTTTGTGAATTCAATGGATCAGTTATGTCTGTTGCGGTCTTAAACCTTCATTACAGTTAGGCAGCCTCAATTTCACTCTTGCTGCGCTTGACGACAGAAGCGGCTGACTTGGGTTTTATTCAAGAGGCCTGGGTGCGGAGTGGTAGGGCTTGTGGACTGAACCCCTAGGGGTTTAAGTTGATAAGGGATACCTGAAGGATCCTACTTGGGTGTGGTCTACCTCCAGTGGAGAGTCGCAGGAACTCCTTTTCAAGCGTTTGAAATTGCTTTGGAGATAGTAAATATGCCAAGATCAATCTGGGCGATTAAAAGCTTTAGGCCCTATAAATCCCTTAGATCTGATGGTTATAAATGCGGCTGAGATGCAGCAAGTGTTGGACTTTGTAGCCCCTTGGTTGTATAATCCCTACACAGCATACATTAACTGGTCGTATTTTCCTTTGAAATGCAGGGATACCAGAATCGTTTTTATTCCGAAAACTGGGATAAAATTTCCACACAGTTCCGAAGGATTTTAGACCAATAAGTTTATCATAATTTTTGTTAAAGACCATGGAACGCATGATAGAATCATGCCCAGTTTAGAAAGTAAAAGCACAGCTGATATACTGCTGACTCCCCATTTATGAAATTGGTAACATCTTTATACCATTTTTCCAAATGTTCCCAATGACATGTCAGCAGTTGGTCAGCAGTACCCATTAGTATTGGTGGCCACCAACAATTCATTTAAACAACCGGTGGTCACCAACAATTCATTTAAAATTCAGGGTTCTCTGAAAGATCTGTTTAAATGGGTAAGAGACTCTGATCTAGGAGTTAATCCAAGTAAAACTGAACTTGTCTGGTTTACAACGATGGGGCTTTAGCTCTAGAATCGTTCACTGGATTTATACAGCAATGGTGCGTTCAATTCTGCTGTATGGAATCACTAGCTCGCCCGCCGGAACTTCGTTACCGGTTATATTAAATACCGGATAATAGAAGGATCAGGATTACCCTACCGATTTCAAAAAATTTCTCATATGTAGTCTTTGTTGTATTTAATTGTGTACGTTTAAGTCTTTCATAAAATAATATTTCATTGAATAACTTAAACAATAAACTTTGAATAGTTTCGGTGGTACGTTGTCATGTACGTTCCGGTGAAAAAGATTTTGACAATTTTCGAGCCCTTATATCGGGATTTTGGATCCTGAGTGAATAAATATTTCAGTGAAAAAAGAAATTGGAATAAAAAAAAATTTGGGTAAAAAAACATATTACATATATGGAGTTAAAAAAATTAATACGAAAAATTTTAGTAAAAAGTATCATTCTATATTGTTTCCCGCTCTATTCCATTTCGTTCCCCATTCTACTCCATTTCATTTCCAATTCAATCTCCATGCAAATTTCAATCCTCCCATATAATATGCGTTACAGAAATAAAAAGTGCTATTGTATTTATTTTATAGATAAAAATACCATTTTACACCACTTGTACCAATTAAGGTACCCCTTTTTACCCTGTCCATATCATGGGTGTTATTTCGGCTGGAGGATACTGCCCGTCAAATTTTGAGTTTCAGGCTTTATTAGTTAGAAAGGTACAAATAACCATTTGACACCTTTTCCACTTAAAATTAAATTTTCCAAAACGTTTTTTTTCTGAACCGTTATTTCAAGAAATATAAGAAGTACCAATCATACACTCTTTTATGCCCTTTACGACTCTTAGAAACAGAATTTCCAAAAAGTACTTTTTCCAAAATATTTTTTCACTAAAGAATACAGCATTCAAATTTTCACTGCCAAGGATCATTATTTCAAGAAGTATAAAAAGTATAAAAAAAAAAACTTTTCTTCATCTCTAGAAACGGAATATTTTAAAAACACTTTAGCATAGCAGATTATTTTTTTTACCGAAGGACCCCACATTACAAAATTCAAGTTTCTAAGACAATTATTATAGGAACAAAAAAAATTAGTACCAAAATTACACTTTATTACCCCCGTTAGATTAGTTTAAAGAGGCCCTATACCCCCGTTAGAAACGGAATTCCCAAAAAGTACTTTTTCCAGTACAAATTACATTACAAATTGCAATTATATAGGAATATTATTTCAACAAATATTAAAAGTACAAAAAGTATACTTTTTAACCCCGTTAAGAAACGGAATTTTCAAAAAGTACTTTTCCCAAAATTTTGTTTTTTACCGAAGAATTTTACATCCAAAATTTTAAGTTTCTAGAACCATTACGTCAGAAAATATCAAAATTACCGGAAGTGCACTTTTTTAGCCATTTTACCCTACTAAGAAGCGGAATTTCCAAAAGTATTTTTTCCAGAATGTTTTTTTACCGAATGATCCTACATTACAAATTTCAAAACTCTAGGGCCATTACTACCGGAAATTAGAACGTACCTAAAGTTTAAATTTTTACTCGTTCCACCCTCTAAGAAAAGGAAATTTTAAAAATTACTTTTTCCAGAATTTGTTTTAACTTAAGGATCCTACATTCAGGATATATAAAAAGTACCATAAGTAGTATTTTTACCCCTCAAGAAAGGAATTTTCAAAAAGTACTTTCCTAGAATGTTTTTTTTTCAAAAGGTAATTTTTACAAAAGGTAATTTTTATAAAAGGTACTTTTTATTAAATGTACTTTTATTAAAAGATACTTTTTATAAAAGGTAATTTTTGTAAAAGGTACATTTTATAAAAGGCACTTTTTATAAAAAGTACTTTTTGTAAAAGGTACTTTTTATAAAAAGGTACTTTTTATAAAAGGTACTTTTTATAAAAGGTACTTTTTGTAAAATGTTCTTTTTATAAATGGTACTTTTTATAAAAGGTACTTTTTATACAAGGTACTTTTTATAAAAGGCACTTTTTATAAAAGGTACTTTTTATAAAAGGTACTTTTTATAAAAAGGTACATTTTATAAAAGGTACTTTTTATAAAAGGTACTTTTTATAAAAGGTACTTTTTATAAAAGGTACTTTTTATAAAAGGTACTTTTTATAAAAGGTACTTTTTATAATAGGTACTTTTTATAAAAAGGTACTTTTTATAAAAGGTACTTTTTATAAAAGGTACTTTTTATAAAAGGTACTTTTTATAAAAGATACTTTTTATAAAAGGTACTTTTTATAAAAGGTTCTTTTTATAAAAGGTACTTTTTATAAAAGGTACTTTTTATAAAAGATACTTTTTATAAAAGGTACTTTTTATAAAAGGTACTTTTTATAAAAGGTACTTTTTATAAAAGGTACTTTTTATAAAAGGCAATTTTTATAAAAGGTGCTTTTTATAAAAGGTACTTTTTATAAAAGGTACTTTTTACAAAAGGTACTTTTTATAAAAGATACTTTTTACAAAAGATAATAAAAAGTATCTTTACTACTTTTTATAAAAGGTACTTTTTATAAAAGGTACCATTATTTCAGTAAATAAAGAAAAGTACCAAAAGTACACTTTTACCCATTTTACCCCGTAGAATTAATATTGCCAAAAACCCAACATCTTTTTTCCGAGAGGTGAACCTACATTGCAAATTTTAAGTTTGTTGGACCATTATTTAAGGAAATATAAAAGGAACCAAAAGTACCGTTTTTTACCCTTTTTACCCCCTTAGAATCAACATTGGCAAAAATCCAAAAATCCATATTCCGGTAGCTGAACCTACATTCCAAATTTCAAGAGTCCAGGACCATTATATCAGGAGATATAAAAAGTACCAAAAGTACAGTTTTTTACCCTTTTTACCCCCTTAGAATCAACATTGGGAAAAATCCAGTCTTACTGGATCTTTATTCCGGGAGGTTAACATATAGTTTAAATTTCAAGTCTCTATGGCCAATATTTCAGGAGATATAAAAAGTACCAAAAGTACAGTTTTTTACCCTTTTTGCCCTGTTAGAATCAACATTGACAAAAATCCAGCCTTAGTGAATCTAAATTCCGAAAGGTGAACACACAGTCCAAATTTCATGTCTCTGTGAACATTATTTAAAGTAACATAAAAGGTACCAAAAGTACAGTTTTTTACCCTTTTTACCCCCTTAGAATCAACACTGGCAAAAATCCAGCCAAACTGGATCTATATTCCAGGCTGTGAACATACAGTCCAAACTTCAAGTCTCTATGACCATTATTTCAGGATATATAAAAAGTACCAAAAGTACAGTTATTTACCCTTTTTACCCCCTTAGAATCAACATTGGCAAAAGTCCAGCCTTAGTGGATCTATGTTCCGGGAGGTGAACATACAGTCCAAATTTCAAGTATCTATGACCATTATTTCGAGAGATATAAAAAGTACCAAAAGTACAGTTTTTTACCCTTTTTACCCCCTTAGAATCAACACTGGCAAAAATCCAGCCTTAGTGGATCTATATTCCGGGAGGTGAACCTACAGTCCAAATTTCAAGTCTCTAACTTCAGCGGTTTGGGCTGGGCGATGATGAATCAGTCAGTCAGTCAGTCACTCACTCACACAGAACACATTTTGTACATAAATAGAATGAACTGCTTTCATTGATTTCAGTTCATACCATAAATGAACAAAATCATACTATTTATAAATATTTCAATTACATTTAAATTTCTAAAAATTAAAAAAAAAACAAAGTCAGTTTGAAATAAGAAATAATATTTGTCAGAAATTTTTTGGTTTTCTTTTGGTAAAATTAAAATAAATTATACATAAAATTGCAAGTTTAGCCATAAAAAGGTAAGCAAAATGTGTGAATTCATAAATTATTATAATTCGGCATCTTTTTCTAACAAACGTATGTTTTTTTTCAGAAATTTTCCAATCTGTTATAAATTTGTGTCTGAAATATATCCTGCAAGAAACCATCAAAAAATACCCCCAAAATAGAATCCTTCACCTTCCATACTCATCAAATAATTATTAGAAGAAGAATTTACCAAGAAAATGAGCAAAATTTGTAAGATTTAAGATAAAAATTGTATGCATTAAATATATTTGTAGTCAGAAAAATATTTCCATTAATAAAAGCGCAGATAATCATTCAATACACGCATTTTTCTTACTAATTAAGATGGACATTAGTGCAAAAAAATTACAAAAGCAAAAAAAAAAGCAAATCCAACATGAACTTTTTTATACAATGTATGATCAAATTCATAAATAGTATGAAAAAAGTTTGGGAAAAAAAAGTCATGTTGGATTCATACTATTTATGAATAAATTTATTCCTAGTATGAACTTTTTTTTTCTGTGCACTCACCCAACTCTTTTATATATATAGATTGGTGGCATGCTATAGACACAAAAGCGAACTGGGTTTTTACCCTGAAGGTATAAAGAATGGCGTCGATGTGTATTACTGGAGCTCTTCGTACTACACCTTCACCTTATACCATTGGACTTAACATTATCATTGATTCGAGAATGTTAAGTAGAATTGGTTGCAGGATAATTTGATCTGGAATCTATTATTTGGAACGAAAATTTTGCTAGGTGGTAGGTAGTATACGGCAACGTCGGCAATTCGGCTTAATACCACACTGCAATAGAAGAGCAGCGATTATTGAAAAAGATAACAATGCCACCAAATGTGGACAGTAATCCCTCTATGAGGCTTTTTGAGCCCCACTTTACCACTATGTGCAGTGGAGCCTCCATATATTTTTACACGGATTAATCGAAGCTACACGAGCATGTGAGCTTCGGAGTCTATTCGGAAGACCTTGGGTTGAGCCTTGCTCAAAGATTACCAGGTCATTGTAGTGTTTATTAGGCAGAGATGCTGGCAATAAAGGGGTGGACTGGGTGAGTTGCAATGTCTTATCTACGGCCGCAGTGAGCATCTATTCTAAAGTCCCTGAAGACAATGTTTCTGAAAACAAGATATGTTCATAACTGTTTGACATACCAAGCAGTTTGACATGCGAGTCATATGGGTTCCAGGCTACAAAGACATTCCAGGGAATTGCAAAGCTGATAAGCTTGCAATACTGGTAACTACCTTACAGGTTCCAACGGAATTGGAATATGTTGGTATGTCTCTAGAGACTCATCTTAATCAGAAGCGCACAAGTGAGCTGATATCGCTTCTAAGAGAAAATATTTCGATGGTGGTTGCAGTAATAACCGGGCACTGCCAAAGGTGCATGGATGAGGAGGATTTAGAAACTATAGAACATTAACTGCCGCAAGTTTAAATGAGATGGCCAAGCAGATTGACATACGACTTATATGGGTCCCAGAGCACAGAGACAATTCAAGGAATTGCAAAGCCGATGAGCCTCCAAGACTGGGAACTAACTTACAGTTTCCAACTGAATTGGAATGTGTTGGTATGCCTCTAGAAAAACTTGCAAGCAAAACCTACGACTTTGTTTAGCGACGGAGACTAATCAAAGATGGGCAAATTGATGGACGTGTGGGACAACACGACAGATTTAGACTTCTCTTAAGAAGAAGTGCACAAGTGCGCTTATATATCTTCCAAGAGGAGAGATTTCGACGGTTGTTGCTAAAATTAACGCACACTGTCTTATAGGGAAACACGCAGAGCGGTTAAATGTGCCGTCGAATGACTTTTTCCGGAGTTGCATGGATGAGGAGGAGTTGGAAACTATCGAACACTTCATCTGCCATTGTCCGGCACTTTCTGATCAGAGAGTTGCTTCACTGGGATCTAGGGAGCTGCACGATCTTTCTGATTTGTCGGATGTCAAAATTCAATATCTCAGGAGTTTCATAAGAAGCTCAAATTGGTAAAACGTCAGCAGCCACTTACAACCTAACTTAATTATATAACACTTTATATGCCATTGCCCGGGTCTTTCTGATTAGAGACTTCCTTCCTTGGGATCTAGGGAACTGCACGATCTTTCTGATGTGTCGGATGTCAAAATTTAGTATTTTAGGAGTTTCGTAAGGAGCTTAAATTGATTTAACGACATGGACTTGTAGGGGAACCATTATTACCTGTCCGTGGTATCGCAACGTACCTAACAGCCACTTACAACTTCACCTATGGGGAAATAGACCGATATTTCGATGCATTACAAACGGAATGATAAAGTGAGTTTACCCTACACCCCCTACTGTGGTTTCACCAACCATATAAACAAAATAGCTAAATAAGCCACACTAGTCTCATGTATACCAAAAGAAAACCAAAAAAAACACGTAAACAAACAGCTTTATAAAACGTAAATTGCAAAAGAAAGAGCAATTATGTTAGTGGCATCACTGAGAGATGAGATTCATTTTGGTGGATTTTTATAAAGTGTTTTGTTTTTGTATGTAAAATGTTTGCAATACGTTTGTTTGTTTGTATAATTTTGCATGTGCAAAAATTGTTCGAAAAACAACAACAATTAAACTAGATACATTTAAGTAAAACAACATGCGCATTGCAACAGTGGGATAAAAGTACGAAAAGTAGAAAATAAAACAAAATTAAAAAAATCACACCACACTGCACTACACAATACATCCAACAAGTACATAAAAATGACAAAGTACAATTTTTTAATAAACATCTCCAAACAATAACAAAAATTAAACGAAAAGAGAAAGGTGGAGAATATTTTTAGTTTAATTGCACACATGTGTTAAATTAAGTAACCAGGTAATATATATTTTTTTTTTTCAATTTTCTTTGGCATTTTTGTGCAATCTCTTATTTGGGCAGCAACAAAAAATTATACCAAAGTTTATTTTTTTTGAAAAGTTCATGTTGATCGGCACGTATGCCATTTAAAAAAGTCTTTATAAGACTAGATCCTATTTTAAAAGAAAATTTGGCTTAACTGCATTTGAAAGACACCGCTCTGATTTTTATAAAATTTTTGTAGATGATAGCCCTTTTTATACCGATTTTAACAAAAAAAAAAATATCGGGTCGCAGAGACATATTTCGCGAGATATATCGCTTTAAAGTTGAAAGCGAAATTGTCAATATCTCCTTCAATACTTATCCGATTAAGTTGATTTTGGTATTGTTAGAAAGGTAATTTAAATACCTTTCAAACAAAAAAAATGGTCAAAATCGGTTAACCCATTGCGACCCAAATCACGTTTTTGTATTTAAAAAAAAAAAATTATGGTTTAAATCAATTTTTTCAAAAAATCGCTTGTATAGTGGCATAGTTTGTTTACATTATATGAAAGCCAAGGAAATAACCTTTCATATAAAACCAGTCTCTACATCGTAGCTCTTTAATCAACAGAAATACAAAGGATCAAAATTAAACCGGTTTTTAGTTTTAAAGCGAAATTTCCCGGTGACAGGACATAATCCCCACGGTCATTATCCCCATAACGGAAATGGGAAATGACCCAATGCATTACGGACATAATCCCCATATTAGTTTTGGGGACTATGATCATTTAAAAAACGATCATAATCCCAATGGGGATTATGTCCCTTCCCTGTTGGGATTACGACCGAAAATTTTTCGGTCATAACCCCCATTCATATTATGGGGACTAAGTACAAAACAATTTCGGTCATAATCCCTTTACTTTGCGGAGAGGGTGGGTTTAATGCATGGAGTTTGTAATCCCTAAGCCCGGCCGAAGGCCGGCTACGCAGAAAAACTTTTAAGACAAAAAAAAATTTCACATAATTATTGGGATTATGACCTATTAGTATAGTAGACATAATTCCTGTAATGGGGATTATGTCCACTTTTTACGTGGTCATTGTCCCCATAAAACTAGGAATTATGTCCATTTTTTTTTTTTGGGTTATGTCCAAATTTTTTTCGGTCATAGTCATTTAAAACAATTTTTTTTTTCTCTTGATGTCCCTATTAAAAAGGACCCCGAAAAGGGCCCGGCTCCACTAATCAATAATTTAGGTTATTTTCTTTTTTAGTTCTAGAGCGAATGGCATTTTTTAAATTTAATATTCCCTGGTTTTGATCAAATCTTAATCGGAATATAATGTAATGACAGAGTTGTGGGCAATTCCGCTTTAAAACTAAAAACCCAGAATTCCGGTTTAATTTTGATCTTTTGTATTTTTTTGCCACTATAAAAGCGACATTTTTAAAAAAATTGATTTAAACAATTTTTTTTAAAAAAATACAAAAACGTTGTTTGTCTTGCAATGGGTTAACCGATTTTGACCAAATTTTTTTAAAGGTATTTAAATTACCTTTCCAACGGTACCAAAATCATCTTAATCGGATAAGTATTGACGGAGATATGGCGGATTTCGCATTCACACTAAAACCCAAAATTCCGGCTCAACTTTGATCCTTTATATTTTCGTTGTTAAAAGAGCTACAAGTTTAGGACTGGTCTTAAAAGAAAGGTTTTATCCTTAGCTTTCATAATATGTAAACAAACTATGTCACTATATAAACGATATTTTTAAAAAAATTGATTTAAACAAAATTAGTTTTTTAATAAAACACAAAAACGTAATTTGGCTCGCAATGGGTTAACCGATTTTGACCAAATTTCTTTTTTTTTAAAGGTATTTAAATTACCTTTCCAACGATACCAAAATCGTCTTAATCGGATAAGTATTGACGGAGATATGGCGGATTTCGCTTTAAACTTTGAAGCGATATATCGCGCGAAATATAGCTGTACGACCCGATTTTTTTTTTTTTTTTAAATCTGTATAAAAAGGGCTATCATCGAAAAAAAAAATATTAAAATCAGAGCGGTGTCTTTCAAATGCAGTAGTTCCGAAAATTTTACATGGAAAATTATTAAAGTGACTGCTGACGTTTTACGTAAGCACACATAGATTCCGCGGTCCGTTGTGATACCACGGGAAGTTGGTTCCCCTACTTGTCCCTGCCGTTAAACCCATTTAAGCTCCTAGTAAAACTCCTAAGGTATTGAATTTTGACATCCGACGAATCAGAATGATCGTGCAGTGCAGCTTCCTTGATCCCAGTGAAGCAAGTCTCTCACACAACAAACAATATAAATTGGGTCTGTTTATTCGAAAATCGATTTAAAAAAAAAAAACTATTAACAAAATTCCAATCTCTGTGTATAGAAATGTGTACTAAAAAAGATTGTTTAACAAAATTTTCAAAAAATCAAAAAAAAGCTCATTTAAGGCTCCAACAAAATGTCGGAGTACTCTGTAGTACAGAGTACTACATCTAAAAATATAGACGATATCAAACAAAAAATGTGTAAGTGCGATAGAGAAAGGAACAAAATCCACTCTCTGGCACAGAGTACCCTCGCAAATACATGGTAATACATTGCTTAAAAATTTAGACTGCTTAATGATGTGATAGGTTAGGTTGTTAGGTTAGTCTGTACGTGTCTGCTGACGTTTTACATCAACACACGTAGACTCTGAGGTCCATTGTGATACCACGGGACTTTTTTGAGCTTCTTATGAAACTCCTTAGATATTGAATTCTGACATCCGACATATCAGACAGATAGTGCAGATCCTAGATCCCAGCAATGACAGAGGAAGTGTTCGATTGTTTCCAACTCCTCTTCATCCATGCAACTCCGACAAAGGTCATTCGACAGCACATTTAACCGCTCTTCGTGCTTCCCTATAAGACAGTGTCTAGTAATTACAGCAACCACCGTCGAAATCTCTCCTCTTGAAAGCTTTATCAGCTCACTTGTGCGTATCTGATTTAGAGAAGTCCAAAATCTGTAGCGCTGTCTCACACGTCCATCCGTTTGCCCATCTTTAATTAATCTCAGTCGCTGAACAAAGGTTTTGCTTTCAGGTTTCTAAAGGCATACCAACATATTCGAAATCTGTTTGAACCTGTAATGTAGTTACCAGTCTTGCAAGCTCATCGGCTTTACAATTCCCTGGAATGTCTCTGTGCCAAATGAGCCGTATATGAAACTGCTTGGCCATCTCATTTAAACACATGCGACAGTTAAGGGCAGATCTTGTTTTTAGAAACATTGACTCCAGCGACTTGATCGCGGAAGGACTATCAGAATAGATGTCTACTGGGGTTGAAGGCAAGACATTGCAACTCAACCAGTCAGCCACCTCCTTCGAGCCAGGCACAATCTAAGCCATTCCGAATAGACCCCAAAGCCCACTTGTTCGTGTAGCTTTGATCCATCTGTGTAAAAACGTATGGAGGCTCCACTACCCGGAATGCCCCTCATCCGAGACTCCGTAAATGTTATCATAGTGGTTAAGTGGCGCTCAAAAAGGCTCATAGATGGAGCTCGGTCCACATTTTGTGGTATTGTATCTCTTTAAGATTGCGCTATGGCCACCAATCGCTGCTCTTTCATTTCAGTGTATTCGCTTGCTGCCTACCCAATATGTCCAATGGTATTAGGTAAAGAGGACTTCCAATGCAGCCATTCTCTGTAAAGCTGGTCACCAGACAGTGATTGCTTTCAGCATAAATGGACATACCACTGCTGTATAAATATAATTACGTCTTTAGAGCTAAAACCCCATCGTTTTCTAATGGTTCTTTTACAGGTATATAAAGCAATCGTTGCTTTTCTCACCGGTTCCTCAATATTACATTTAGACAGATCTTTTAGAGAACCCTTAAGAATATCCCTTAAAGTTGGTAATTGCTTTCCCTTTACCACTATCGCGACATAGTCAGCATATGCGACAACATGACAACCACGTGCCAGGTTCCAAAGAAGTGCCGAAAAAACACCCCTCTGTGGTGTGTTAAATCGAGATGATAGACTCTCCCAATTCATACTTCTATTGGCAAGTAGATTTTCCAACATTTAAACGATTCCACGCTTCACTGCCAGATCAGACAATGCCACAATTATCGAGTATGGGATGACATTATTATAAGTCCTCCCTATACCAAGAAAGGCCACCATAGTGTACTCCTGAAGCTTTTAATAGTCCAGATTAATGTTGGCTTATTTATTATTTCCAACGCAATTTTAGTTGCTTGGGTGTCAGAACGTTCCGAAGCTTGAAACGACGTCATGGGCTTGTCCGGAAAATGCGTGTTTAGGAGATCCAGCGACTCTCCACTGGAGGTAGACCACATTCCATGAAGACCCTTCAGGGATCCCAGGGTACAAGGAAAAGAAGCCAGAATTTTGCGCAGCCTGAATGCCTCAGAAACGTCTTCTTTGTTTCCACAGAAGTTTTTCCAAAAATTATATTTGGCAATTCTGATCATTTTCATATAACTCTTAAATAACAGCCTTAAATATGTTCAAGAGCGGATGAGGTCTATGAAGACCAGTCTTCATCCGCTCTTGAAGATTTAGCCTTGTTAAAGAGTTTTCTGCAGGAATCTCTGGTCGTGGAATATCTGGCTTATTCGAAACCGAATCTGGGGACGAATGCGACCTCTATGATAACACGGAGGATGAAGCCAATAACACGGTGGTGGAAAGGATGGTGGAAAAAAAGCAAGATGTTGCGGTTCCTACAAATAAACCTCCATCACTGTAAGGCAGCCTTAGCTGCACTATTGCTGCGCCTGACGACAGGAGCAGTTGACTTGGTTTTTATCCAAGAGCCCTGGGTGCGGGGTGGCAGGGTTTGCGGATTGAAGACCCCTGGGTTTAGGTTGATGGTTGCCAAAGGTGAGGGCTCACCAAGAGCCTGCATCTTGGCGAAAAATGGCTTAAATATATTCTTTTTATCAACTTTTAGTGATATGGATGTTACAGCGGCTAGCTTAGAGCTTCATGGGAAATCTATTTGGCTCGCCTCTGCGTATTTTCCTAATCCGGGGCCAATACCCCCGGAGAAGGTTGGCGGTCTGATTCGGGAATCTGAATCTAGGGGACACCAGTTACTAGTGTGCTGTGATGCTAATGCACATCATTCGATATGGGGTAGTACAGACACAAATGATAGAGGCGAATCACTTTTGGAGTTTTTGTTAAGCACTAACCTGTATATTTGTAACAAGGGTAGTGAACCAACTTTCGTTACAAGTACGCGGCAAGAGGTTCTTGACGTAACACTTGTATCAGATACATTGTCTGATAGAATTGATGACTGGAGAGTTTTGGAAGAGCATTCTTTCTCAGATCATCGGTACATTGAGTTTTTACTCAGGGAGCGTGCCCCGGTTGAGACAGTCTCTAGAAATCTGAGAAGAACAAACTGGGTGAAATATAGGGAGACTTTTTCTTTGCTTTTGGATGAAGTACCCCTATCTGAACCGCATAGTTTAGCAGAAATTGACTGTCTGGTTGACCATATAACAAATGTTTGTAATAGGTGCCTGGATGCGTCTTGCCCTTCTGCAAAGCCTAGAGGGAAAAAAAAGCCACCTTGGTGGTCAAATGAGTTGCAGACGAGCAGAGATTCCTGCAGAAAGCTCTTTAATAAGGCTAAATTTTCAAGAGCGGACGAGGACTGGTCTGCATACAGGCTGCAACTTAAGAGTTATAAAAAGATGATCAGAAATGCCAAATGTGATTCTTGGAAAAACTTCTGTGGAAACATAGAAGACGTTTCTGAGGCATCCAGGCTGCGCAAGGTTCTGGCTTCTTCTCCTTGCACCCTAGGATACCTGAAAGATCCTAATGGGGTGTGGTCTTCCTCCAGTGGAGAGTCGCTGGATCTCCTTTTAAACACGCATTTTCCGGGCAATTCCATGACGCCGTTTCAAGCTTTGGAACGTTCTGACGCCCAAGCATCTGAAATTGCTTCGGAAATAATAAATATGCCAACATTAATCTGGGCGATAAAAAGCTTCAGGCCCTATAAATCTCCGGGACCTGATGGTATAATCCCGGCTGAGTTGCAGCAAGTGTTGGACTATATAGCCCCGTTGCTGTATAATCTATACACAGCATGCATCAACTGGTCGTATATTCCTTTAAAATGGAGGGATACCAGAGTCGTATTTATCCCGAAGGCTGGGAAAAGTTCCCACACAGCTCCGAAGGATTTCAGACCAATTAGTCTGTCTTCTTTTTTGTTAAAGACAATGGAACGAATGATAGACACATATTTGCGTAGAGTGATTGACCCGAGGTTGCTTTCGACAAAGCAACATGCGTACAGCAAGGGACGATCAACGGAAACAGCTCTTCATGAGCTCGTTGGTACCATCGAGAGATCGCTTTCGGTAAAGGAGTACACTATGGTGGCCTTTCTTGATATTGAGGGGGCTTTTAATAATGTCATTCCAGAATCGATAATATTGGCATTGTCTGGTCTGGGAGTAAAGCGTGAAATCGTTTTAATGGTGGAAAACCTACTTGCCAATAGACGTATAACGTCTGAATTGGGAGCGTCCGTCATATCTCGATTTGTCAATAGGGGCACACCACAAGGAGGTGTTCTTTCGCCGCTTCTTTGGAACCTGGCACTGAATTCAATGCTACTATCTCTAGAAGCACGTGGTTGTCATGTTATCGCATATGCTGACGATGTCGCGATAGCGGTAAAGGGGAAGCATCTGCCAACATTGCGGGACATTCTTCAGGGTTCTCTGAAAGATCTGTCTAAATGGGCAAGAGACTGTGGCCTAGGAGTTAATCCTAGTAAAACAGAGCTTGTTTTGTTTACAAGGAAAAATAAGATTCCTGCTTTTGATCCTATTTCTCTGGACGGTACTGAAATCACCTTCTCAGATGGAGCCAAGTATCTTGGAGTATTTCTAGATAGGAAGCTGAATTTCAGGCGTAATATTGAGGAACGGGTGAGAAAAGCAACGATTGCTTTGTATTCCTGTAAAAGGGCCATTGGAAAACGATGGGGTTTTAGCCCTCAAGTCGTTCATTGGATCTATACAGCAGTGGTGCGTCCAATTTTGCTGTATGGAATCATTGTCTGGTGGCCTGCTTTGGAAACAAAAGCGAACTTTGTCTTTATCACGAAGGTACAGAGAATGGCGTCAATGTGCATCACTGGTGCTCTTCGTACTACACCTACGGCTGCATTAGAAATCCTCCTTCACCTGATACCCTTGGACATATTGGGTAGGCAGTATGCGGCTGCGTCGGCAATTCGACTTAATAGCACGCTGCAATGGAGGAGCAGTGATTGTGGCCATAGCGCGATCTTGAAAAAGACAACAATACCACAAAATGTGGACTGTGCTCCCTCTTTGAGCCTCTTTGAGCGCCACTTTACCACTATGATACCATCCAGGGAGTCTTGGATGGGGGATACTCCGGGTAGTGGAGCTACCATAAATTTTTACACAGATGGATCGAGGCTGCACGAACAAGTGGGCTTTGGAGTCTATTCGGAAGAGCTTGGGTTGAGCCTGGCTCGTAGATTGCCAGATCATTGCAGTGTTTACCAGGCAGAGATGCTGGCAATAAAAGAAGTGGCTGACTGGTTGAGCTGCAATGTCTTGTCTACAACCGCAGTCAACATCTATACTGACAGTCAAGCCGCGGTCAAGTCCCTGGATTCAATGTTTCTGAAAACAAGATCTGCCCTTAACTGCCGCACGTCTTTAAATGAGATGGCCAAGCAGTTTAACATACGACTCATATGGGTCCCAGGGCACAGAGACATTCCAGGGAATTGCAAAGCCGATGAGCTTGCAAGACTAGGAACTACCTTACAGGTTCCAATAGAATTGGAATGTGTTGGTACGCCTCTAGAAACTTGCAAGCAAAACCTACGGCTTTGTTCTGCGACGGAGACTAATCAAAGATGGGCAAATGGATGGACGTGTGAGACAACACGACTGATTTGGCCTTCTCTTAATCAGGGGCGCACAAGTGAGCTGATATCGCTTCCAAGAGGAGAGATTTCAACGGTGGTTTCTATAATTACCGGACACTGTCTTATAGGGAAGCACGCAGAGCGGTTAAATGTGCCGTCGAATGACTTTTGCCGAAGTTGCATGGATGAAGAGGAGTTGGAAACTATCGAACACTTTATTTGCCATTGCCCGGCACTTTCTGGTCAGCGACTTGCTTCACTGGGATCTAGGGAGCTGTACGATCTTTCAGATTTGTCGGATGTCAAAATTCAACATCTAAGGAGTTTCATAAGAAGCTCAAACTGGTTTAACGACAGGGACTAGTAGGGAAACCTATTACGATCCCGTGGTATCACAATGGACCTCAGAGTCTACGTGTGTTGACGTAAAACGTCAGCAGCCACTTACAACCTAACCTAACCTAACCTAACCTGGTCGTTTGCAACACATTTTGCCCCTTGGCTCTGCAGAAGGGCAAGACGCATCCAGGGACCTATTACAAACATGTGTTATATGGGCAACCAGACAGTCAGTTTCCGGAAACTATGCGGTTTAAATAAGGGTACTTCCTCTAAAATCCCAAAAAAGTCTGCGTATATTTCAGCCAGTTTGTTCTGTTCAGATTTCTGAACACGCTCCCTGAGTAAAATTCTGAGATATTTTTCCTATAGAAAACGTCTCAGATTCTGAGACATTTTTTCTATAGAAAAAGTCTAAGTTTCTGAGACATATTTCCTATAGAAAAAGTCTAACATGCTGAGACATTTTTCCTATAGAAAAAGTCTCAGATTCTGAGACAAATTCTCAGATTCTGATTCATTTTTCTTATAGTCTCAGATTCTGAGACATTTTTCCTATGGAAAAAGTCTAATATTCTGAGACATTTTTCCTTAAGAAAAAGTCTCAGATTCTGAGATATTTTTCCTATAGAAAGTCTCAGATTCTGAGACATTTTTCCTTTATAAAAAGTCTAAGATTCTAAGGCATTTTTTCCTATAGAAAAATCTCAGATTCTGAAACATTTTTCCTATAGGAAAAAGTCTTATATTCTGAGACATTTTTCCTATAGAATAGTCTAAGATTTTGAGATATTTTGCCCATAGAAAAAGTCTAAGATTCTGAGACATTTTTCTTATAGAAAAAGTTTCAGATGCTGAGACAATTTTCCTATAGAAAAAGTCTCAGATATTTTTCCTATAGAAAAAGTCTCAGATTCTGACACATTTTTCTTATAGAAAAAGTCTCAGATGCTAAGACATTTTTCCTATAGAAAAGTCTCAGATTCTGAGACTACAATAAGAACTTCCAGATTGACAGATATTTTTTCATAGAAAATTTTCAGATTTATTCACATTTTTCCTTTAAAAATTTTCAGATTTCCCTATAAAAAATTTCAGATTTTTCCTGTAAAGATGTTAAAAAATTTTAAATTTTTAAAAAAAATTAAAAGCCGAAAGTAAAAAATGCAAATGTTTTGTTTTAGCTTGAAACAATTTCTGTGGCCCAGGGCGGATATTTTTTTTTTAATTGCTGAAAGATGAAACTTAACATTCGTAACAAAATTTACCTGAAATTCCACCGTTTTCATACATAAATATTTTTTTGAAAAATGTGATCTCTACTGTTCGAAAAATCGAACAGTAGATCGAAATGTGTTAAAAAAAAATTTGGAAAAAATAAATTTCAATCCATGGTTTTGAAAATTTATACCAAAAAATGCAAAAATAGGAACTTAAAAGTTGAAAATATGCATTTTAACAAAAATATGCAAAAACAAATCGATGTCGTTTTAACGCAAATTTCTTTATTCGGAAAGATAATTGGTCGATATTTTAGACTATTAACAAAAAACATGCATTTGCATGGAAATCCTAATCCTAGTAATCATTGAGACCGGTAGAAGACTATTTAGTTTAAATTTTGTGCTTTCCTCATTTTTAAGAAAAATTTTAAGGTTCGAGGACATAGAAACTTTATCAAAATATTAAGACATTTTTCGTATAAAAAAATGTTCAGGATCTAATAAGCTAGTTTTTCCATTAAAAAATTTTCAGATTCCAAGATATTTTTTCTATATAAAAATTTACAAAATAAAATTAATGAAACACACAACAAAAAAAACACTTGTTTCTTTTCATATTATTGCAATACAAACAATTAAAAGTGTTCTTATCTACTAAATAGTAAAAAAAAGGAAAAATACTATATAAATTTATATGTATAAAAATAGAAACTAACTTCAAGGTCAAATTGAAATGCAGTTCAACACACTTTTATCTTCAACGTCGTAATGCCAGCAAAAAATATTTGACGTAGAAATATTGAAAAAATAAAAACAAAATTTGCAATACAAAAATGCTAAAATTAGGGATTTTGTGAGAGACTGAATAGCAAAAAATATATTTAAAAAAAAAAAAAAAAAAAAACAATTTTTGTTAAGAACTCTTTTTTTGAATCTTATCAGTGAAAATAAATAAAAAAAAAAAAAAATAAAAAAATATTTATTTCTCCTATCAACAAAATTTCTTTCTATTGTTGATTATATACTAGTTTCCTTGACCATAACCTAGAAAATAAAATTTATTGAAAATAAAAAAAAAAATTTAAACAAATGTCTATAGTATTTTTCTATGTATTTGTTGTTTGCAAATTGTTTGAATTATATTTTAAATAGAATGAGAGATATAGTATTTTTTTTTTGTTGAGGGTATAATCATTTTTAGTTTATAGTTCGTCACTATCTTGAAAAAGCCAATGAACGCAAAATTCAACATACTTTCGTTTGAACTTATTTTTTTTTTTTTTTTTTTTTTTATTAAACAATTTTATTTATGACTATTGTTTATTTACAATGCAACTAGTTACTTAAAACTAACAAGCAGTTTGATTTGATTCAACGTGTATAATAAAGTAAGATGTCTTTATGGATATTATATTCTTTTAATCTATAATTAGGCCACGAAGTTCAAAAGGTTTAATCCTTCTTAAGCGACGAGTAGTGCCATTGTTGTTGGCTAAAGTTGATGCCTCTATATTTGTATGGCATATTATTCTGTTCATATGCGATTCTGCAATTTTTCGTATTGTGACTGAAACTGAATCCACGGCTAAGTCTCTATGAATGTCTGTGTTTCTAATATAAAATGGTGCGTTGACTGCATTTCTTAAAACTTTGTTTTGAAAACGCTGTATCATAGCAGTTGTAGACGGTGCTGCGCAACCCCAGAGTTGTGCACCATAAGTCCAGATTGGTTTGAGTATTTGCTGGTACAACATTAGTTTATTTTCTAAAGAGAGAATTGACTTTCGTCCAACTAGCCAGTCCATTTGACGGTATTTAATTTCTAATTCGTTTTTTTTCTTTTTGACATGTTCTTTCCATCTTAGCTTCGTATCAAGAGTCATGCCTAAATATTTGGCAGTGTTCGAGTAGGGAATTACGTTACCAAATAGTTGGACGGGGAGTTTTTTGATTGCCTTATTAGTAAAAACTGTGTGAGTTGATTTGGTGTTATTTAGTTTAATGTTCCATTTATTGGTCCATTCAGAAATTAATGTAATTGCAGTTTGTAATTTTTCTGTAGATTTTTCTTCTGTTTTATCTATAGCTAATACAGCTGTGTCATCTGCAAAGGTAGCAATTATGCTATTCTCTGGAATGGGCATGTCGTAGGTGTAAACTAGATATAGTAGTGGACCTAAAACGCTTCCCTGGGGTACCCCAGCTAATATGGGTTTGAGGGAGGATTGTTCATCTTCATGTTTCACATAGAAATACCTATCAGTAAGATATGATTTCAGGATTTCACAAATATTAGGTGAAAATATTTTGTTTATTTTTGCTAAAAGGCCTTTATGCCATACCTTATCAAAAGCCTGTGATACGTCTAAGAAGACTGCAGAACAAACTTGTTTTTCCTCTAACGTTCTTTCTATAGCATCAGTTATTCTATGGACTTGATCTATAGTGGAATGTTTACTTCTGAACCCAAATTGATGGTTTGGTATTATGTTTTTTTGGTTAAGAATAATATTAATTCTTTTTAATAACAATTTTTCAAAGAGTTTCGATAGTTGGGGTAAAAGTGAGATTGGCCTATAAGATGTAATTTCGTACGGTGATTTGCCTGGTTTAATTACCATCTTTATTTCCGCAACCTTCCAATGGATTGGGATGTGTTGAAGAGTAATTATGGCATTGAAAATATCACATAGCTTTAAAAGTGCTTTGTTTGATAATTGTTTTAAAAGCTCAGCTGTTATTAATTCATACCCAGGAGATTTTTTGTTTTTTAACAGATTTATTTCAGTTTGTATCTCTGTGACAGTTATTTCCTCGAAAGGGTTATCATCTTGTATAGATTCCGCTATAATTTCATCGGGTGTATTTTCAGAGCTAATAAATATATTACTTAAATGGTCAGCAAAAAGTTGTGCTTTATCAGCATTACTTTTTGCCCATGTTTCATCTGCTTTTTTTATAGGAATTTTTTGCATGACAGGAGCTTTTAGTTTCTTGGTTATCTTCCATAGTGAGTAGTCGCTGTTTTTGTCGTAGGTGAGGCCAAGAAGCCGTTGATTTAAAGTATCATTTTTCATGTCTGCGATTTTGCACTTTAATTGATAGGTGATTCGATTTAAATTTGTTTTATCTCCTGGATATCTTGTTTGTTGCCATTTTTTACGTAAATGTCTTTTTTCAGCTATTAGGTTTTTTATTTCTCTAGGGTAAATGTTCACCTCAGGACGAGGAGCATATACCGGAGTGCTGCTCCATGCTGACTGTTGCAGAACATGGGTAAATTGTAGCGACTGATTGTTTAAATCATTTGAGTTTTGAATATTAACAGAGCTGATTTCTTTATCCAGTAACGTTCTAAAGTACTCCCAATCGGTATTTTTATTAAACAAAGTTAAAGGTTGTTGTTGAATTATGACATTTTCGCTTAGAGCTAGATACACTGGGGTGTGGTCAGAACTCAGGTCCAAGCCATCTTCAACTAGTGTATAACATTTAGAAATTTTGTTTGATATAAAGAAATCAATCAGATCTGGTTTTTTATTTGGATCAGTGGGCCAGTAAGTAGGCTTTCCAGTGGAGATAAACTCACATCCAATATCTTTTGCAGCTTTTAGCAATTCCCTCCCTTTTTTAGTTATTAAACGTGAACCCCAGTACGTATGCTTTGCATTGAAATCACCTCCAATAATGTACTTGTGGTCATATCTAAGTAACAAAGTTTTGTACTGCTCACAAACTATTTTGTGTTTTGGTGGGCTGTAAAGTGCAGACAGAGAAATTAATTGCCGATTGGTTTTGATTGTTACAGTAGTAACCTGAAACTCTTCTGAGCAAAGCTTTTCTTCCTCAAAATGATTAATGTTGTTTTTAATAATTACCGCACTACCTCCTCTAGCCTTGTTTTGAGGGTGGTTAGTGTAGTAAACCATATAATTTTCAAATTTAACGTGTGATTGATTTGTAAAATGTGTTTCTGCTATAAGGCAGACATCAATTTTTTTAGTTTTTAATATTATTTCTAATTCATTTTTATGGTTTAATAAACCATTAGCGTTCCAAAGCATTATGTTAAGCATGCAAGCCATGATGGTACTTTTTTGATGAAGACTGTTCAAGAAGATCAAGACGGCGCTCGAGGGTTTTATAAAATTGTTCCTGTCTTTCCAACATTTCGTAAATTTTTTCTAGAGTATTATCTCTATTTGGATCTACTTTAGGAGTTTTTGGAGTGGATTTCGATTTTAGCTTGTTAGCATAGGTATCGGGCTTTTTATGCTTATATTGTTTTGAAGTTGCACCTTCTACGTTAGATTTAGGAGTAGTACTGGCAAAGTCTACATTTGGCTTAGAAGTTTTATACATTTGTTCAATTCTATTTGTCCTCTCACTAGAGGGTTTATTCGCAATATTTTTCTGCTTTTCCTTCTTGTTTCGGATTTTTTGAAGTTCTTTTGCTATAATGCAACCGCGATAGCTGGCTGGATGAGGTTCCACAGTTACAGCATTTTGGAAGAACGTTTTCAGGTTTCGTGCAGCTAATTGTAGCATGTTTACCAGTGCACTTAACACATCTTGGGGGCTTAGAACAATAGTTTTTTGTATGTTCATAACCTTGGCAATTTTTACATTGGGGTATGATTTTTGAGCTTCTTACAGGCTCAATAATGACTATTGATGATAGTATTTGTTTAATTTCATATATTTTTTTAATATCCTCATCAGCTTCAAAAGCTATAATGAATATATTTAGCGGCTCTTTGGATTTCCAAGACAATTTGTTGGTGGCACTAATTGCTTTTAAGCCTTGGAATTTTAAATCTGAAACAATCATATTAGTATCGCAAGAGTAATGGAGATTTCTAGCAACAACTCGAATTGGTCGTTTTTGCTTATTTTCATAGGTGTACCAGGAAATTTCAGCTTCAGAGAGACATTTAGTGATAGATCGATAATCACTACTATCCTTAGTACTAATCTTGTATATATTGTTCTTATGGCGAAAATTATACTACTACTAGGCTATATGCATATATATAATACGTAGAACTAGAAAAATAGGTATATAAATATATATTATTTATGTCAACATTGATCAGGTAAACTAAACAACTATTCATATAAATAGATAATACAATATTGTACAATCTGTTTTAATGGCAAGGGCCGTATTGGTTTAGAAATTTTAGAAACTTAACGAATTTTAAATCAAAAAGTAGTGCCTCACAATAATTTTTAATGTGACATCAAAAATATTTTCAGAGTGTAAAAATTTAACTAATCGTAGATCATTACTTCAAAATATATCAAAAGTACCAAAAGTACACTTTTTAATCCCGTTAAAAAATGAAATTTCAAAAACTACTTTTTCCAGCATTGTTTTTTTTCCGAAGGATCCTACATTCCAAATTTCAAGTCTCTAGGATATTTTTTAAGGAAATAAAAAAAAGTGCCAAAGTACAATTTTTTACCCCGCTAAAAAAACCGAGTTTCGCAAAAGTACCTTTTTTTACATTTCGAATTTCAAGCTTCTAAAACCATTATGTCAGAAAATGTAAAAAGTAGTAAAATTACATGTTTTTTACGCCCCTAAAATACCGAGTTTTGAAAAAGTACTTTTTCAAAAAAGTTTTTTTCACATTTCGATTTTACAACTTTCTAGAACCATTATGTCAGGAAATGTAAAAAGTACCAAAATTACAATTATTTACACCGCTAAAAAACCGAGTTTTGATAAACTACTTTTTCCAGAATGTTTTTTTTACATTTTGAATTTCAATTTTATAGAACCATTATGTCAGAAAATTTAAAAAGTACTAAAAGTACAGTTTTTTATCCCGCTTAAAAGTACCAGCGTTTTAGTACTTTTAAGCGGTTTTTTACCGATTTGAAATAAAATTTCCAACAGGTAATGATTTTTCGCTAAAGTATCCTACATTCCAAATTTCAAGTGTCTAGGAAATTTTTTAAGAAAATAAAAAAAAGTACCAAAAGTAAAATTTTTTACCCCGCTAAAAACCGCGATTCGAAAAAGTACCTTTTCCAGAATGTTTTTTTTTTTTTACAGGAAATGTAAAAAGTAACAATAGTACAAATTTTTATCCCCCTAAAAAATCGAGTTTTTTTCAAGAATGTTTTTTTTTACATTTCGAATTTTAGGTTTCTAGAACCATTATGTCAGGAAATATAAAAAGTACCGAAAGTATACTTTTTTATACCCTCCACTCTAGTGATATAGAGGGTATATATAAGTTTGTCATTCCGTTTGTAACACATCGAAATATTGGTCTAGGACCCTATAAAGTATATATATTCATGATCCTCGATCGATTTTAAGTCGATCTAGCGATGTCCGTCCGTCCGTCCTTCTGTCTGTCTGTCTGTCTGTCCGTAGAAAACACGCTAACTTTTGAAAGACTTTACAGAGGCTACTGAAGTTTGGCATATATGTTGGTCATTTACCTGGTCAGGTTGGTATTGCAATCCAGCCAAATCGGTCCAGTGGTTCAAAAGTTATGAGCAAAAGAGTAAATTTCGGCAGGGGTTTTTCGCGAATTTACGAGATAAAAAACACGATAACTTTCGAAAGACAATAATGAGACTGCTGAAACGTGGCATGTATCTTTACCGTTCCTCAGATCTGCATGGTATTGAATTTCAGCTCAATCGGTCCAGTGGTTCAAAAGTTATTAGCAAAACCCTGAATTTCAGATTGGGTTCATCTTAAATGCCACGTGTTAAACAAGTTTTAAAATCATTGGTGGTACACTCAAAAAAATACGTTAGTAGATTTACAAATTTTTTTTTGCTAATTAGCTAACTTTTAGCAAATTTTTAGTTAAGATTAGCATGTTAGCAAAAAATTCTCGTAAACTTCATTTAGCACATTAGCAATTTTAAACAAACTTTGAACTAATTTCTTTTGCTAAATTTGAAATTGAGTTGACTACATTTTTACAAGATTTTTTGCTAATATTAGCAAAAATAAATGGTAAATTTTTTTTATTTTCAGAAAACTTTAAATGGCGCTATCTCGGAAACTAAGCCAGATAGAGCAAAATGGAGGCCATTTTTGGTTCTCGAGCTTTCCATAGTATCGCCGGTTCTCTTCACATGTGTGGACCCTAATGGGTCCTAACTTTGGATCCAAAAAAGTTAGCATTCCCGAAAATTTTAAAATGCTCATATCTCGGTAAATATTGCCGACACGACAAAAAGTCCAAAAGCATTTTTGTAGCTCTCAATACGTAGAACAAGACCACAAAATAACCAAAAGCTCTCCGAGTAATATTTTTGAAGTTATCTAGTTTTTTAATTCTCATAACCCCAGTGGGATAGAGCGAAACGGACAAAAATTTTGAATCAAAAACTATGACGATTTTTAAGGAACCCAACTAGGTCTAGGCCCATCGGGGTCTGGACCTATCGGGTCCGAACCCAATGGGGTCCTCAAATGTGTGTGAACTAAGTTGAAATAAAAAAAAATTCAATTAACTAATTTTTGGCAAAACGTTTTTGCTAACTTTACCAAAAAAAATTGTGGGTTCAAAATCAGCAAATTTTCTTGTAGGTTTACAAGCTTTTTTTGCTAACATTACAGTTTTTTTTTTTGAGTGTAACTTAACAATGCTTTTCAAACTTGTCTAGTTTTAAAGCAATGCTTTTGAAACTTGTCTAGTTTTAAAAGCATTGGTAACTTAAAAATTACACTCGAAAAAAATTTTACCCTCAAAAAAAATGTTACACATTAAAAAAAATTTTTTTTTTTTTTTTACAAAAATTACAATATTTTGTATACATACGTACGTGCATTCACTCAGAAATATTTTTATAGTAAAAAAATATTACACTTGAAAAAATTTTACACTAAAAAAAAAATTTGTAATTTTCTTCTTTTTTTTTTTTTTAATGACAAAAAAAGTGGTTTTTACTTAAAATAAAATATTTCTAATCAAAATTGTTAATTTTTTTCACGTTAAAAATGTACTATCCTTTAAAAAATGCATTGTGGAGGGTATTCATTAGGGCTTCCAATCGGGATATCCCGATCCCGGAAATCCCGGGATTTTCGGGATTAGGCAAATCCCGAATCTCGGGATTTCTGATTTTCAATCCCGGGATTTTCGGGATCCCGAATTTTTTTATTTTTTTTCAATATTTTTTTATTATTTTTAGATTTTTTTTAGATAATTTGAATAAAATATGAATTTTGTGGAACAAAATAAAAAAAAATTGACAAAAGTTCCGTCAGGTACCATGTTTTTGTTATAGAAAAAGGTGAAACGTTTGCGAAATGTAAAGAAATTCTAAAAACTAGTGGGGGTTCGACATAAGGGCTTTTATATTTATTGCTTTTACTCTTACAAGAAGAATATTGACGTAAATGGCACATCTTAACTCCTTAAGTTGTAAATTTTTTAATTTTATGTTTTACTAAAACATTTTTTTAAAGGCGTAAGTGGGTTCTGACTCACACTTAGTCACGCTCACTCAAACAATAATGGAATCACTTACTTATCATTTACGCTCACGCGTGAGTGATGCAAACTCTACTCTCGCACTCTCGCTAACACATTTTTTACCAAAAAAAAAAACATTGCTAAAAAATATTTGTTTTCTGCAAGAAAAAAAAAACAAATAAATTAAAAAAAAAATCAAATAAAATTAAAATTAAAAATAAAAAAATTAGCAAAAAATTAATCACTTATGCAAAAATTTGAAAATTAATTTATTTTTTTTTCAACTCACGCTCACTAAAAGTTGATTCCGACCTTTTTCTGAAGTTCACAACATCAACAAAACTTTGCTAATTTTTACGAACGTGTAAATTTTCTTAAAGTGACAAAAAATACTAAAAATTTTCGAAAATCCCGAAAAATCCCGAAAATTTACAAAAAATCCCGTGAATCCCGGGATTCAAAATATGCCGAAAATCCCGGGATCCCGAAATCGGGATCCCGAAAATTTTTCTTCAATCCCGAATCCCGGGATTCAGAAAAACCAATCCCGATTGGAAGCCCTACTATTCATAGATTCGGCAAAGTCGAATTTAACTTTTCTATTTGTTACTCCTTTTACCCTCCTAAGAAACGGAATTCCTAAAAAGTATTTTTTCAAGTTTCTGGACCATTTGTTCAGGAAATATAAAAGGTACCATAATTACAATTTGTTACCCAACTAAAAATGGAATTTCGAAAAAGTACCTTTTCCAAAATATTTTTTTTTATCGAAGAATCCTACATTCCGAATTTCAAGTTTCTGCACTCAAAAAAAAAAAAAAAAAATTGTCAAATTACTACACTCAAAAGAAAAAAATGTGTTTTTTTTTACTAAAATCTTTGTCATTCAGTTTTACAAAATAACAGACATTTTACTGCGTTTTTGCTGATTCTGTTTGCTGAATTTGAAAATATTTTTGAACATGTTTTTAGCAGTCTATTTTTTAGTTGTACAGAAATAGTTTGCTGTCATGGTTTTTCAAAGCGTTAATTTCTTATTTTTTGTTTTTTATGCTATCAAAACGATATTTTTAAACATATTTTTAGCAGTTTATATTGTAATTTTACAGAAATAGTTTGCTGTAATCCTTTTTTCAGGAAAACTTTCTTATTTTTTTTTTTTCAAAGTGTTATTTTTACTGGTGTAAAATTGAGTAATTTTTTACTCAATAGTATTAAAAATTTACTCATTTTTTTTTGTGTATTTTGCAAAAAGTAATAAATCAAAATCAACATCCAAAAACGTAGTTTTGGATTTTTTTTAATATTTTCCCAATAAGTACACAAAATTTCTCAATTTTTGAGCCAGGTTTGGGGCATGTCACAGACTCAACTCCGTTCGGATTTGAAAAAAGAGGTAAAACGCAAAACGAATATTATTTTTTCGGAATGAAATATGTTTCAAAAATCAAAGCGGAATAGAATTGCATAAAAGTGGTTTCATTCTGAAAAAAATATTTGCTTTGCGTTTTACGAGTAAACCACTTATTGTGCATAAAAATTCACTAAATCCCCTGATGATGATTCTCAAAGAGAATCGAAATATTGTAATGGAATAAAAGAATATTTATTTACAAGGAAAAACTGGCCTCGAGCTCGAAGAATTTTTATTTATTTAAATTGGAAAGGTCGATAATAACCACTTTAATTTTCCAAGAATTTTATATAATCCGCGTGCCATTGTTTTGAAACGTTTGAAATGATTTTTTTTATTGTTGCTTTTCAATATTAACCAAATGTTTATTAATGCAGTTCTATTTTCTCTAAAGGTGTTTGTTTAAATTAATTTCTAAAAAAATAAAAAAAACACACAATCTTTAAATATATTTATTCATGTGTGTATTTCTACACCATATACGTGTGTAATTCGAAAAATATCAATTTTTATTCAAAGAGTCTACTCGTAATTAGAAGATTCTATTTGTAATTCCAATATTCCATTTGTAATTCAAAGATTCTACTTGTTATTCGAAAAAGATGAATTGTTCAAAACAGTTAAATTTAATTTCAAAAGATCAATTGTAATTCGAAAAAGACCAATTGTAGTTCAAAAAGACCAATTGCTAATCAAAAGAGATCAATCGTAATTCTAAGATTCCAGTTGTCATTTAAAAAATATCAACTTAATTTCCATCGATCTTTTTCGAATTACAATTGGAATCTTCGAATTACTATTGATCTTTTTCGAATTACTATTGATCTTTTTCGAATTACAATTGATCTATTTTGAGTATTTTAAATTGCAATTGATCTTTTTCGAACTACAAATGATCTTTTCCGAATTACGATTGATCTTTTTCGAATTACAATTTATATTTTTCGCATAACAATTGATCTTTTTTCGAATTACAATTGATCTTTTTTAGATAAGAATTGATCTTTTTCGATTGGAATTGGAATTTTTAAATTACAAACTGCATCTCTGAATAAGAAGTATAATCTTGGAATAACAATTGATCTTTTTTGAATCACATCTGTAAATGGTGTAGATCTATTATATATTATACATATATTTTAAATATATATATTTTTTTTTGCAATATTTGCTTAAATGTGAGCAAACTTTTTCAAGGTCATCTATCATACACACAAGAATAAATAAATATTCTACTATAATAATAAAATAAAAGAATTTCGTTTTATAAAAAAAAAATAATAATTTATATTATATGCACAAATTGAAAGTACAAGACCGATCACAAAACATGTCATTTTAAGAGCGCGCTTATAGAAAAATCTTCAAAAAAATAATTATGACTAATATAAATTGTTCTAGTCAATAGAGGTTTTTAAACTTTATTTATGGAAAAATTTAAATTTAAACATATTTTAATATAAATCTGAGAACTATTTTTATCTGAATATTTTTATGGATAGATTTAAGATTTTCTAAATTTTTTTCTAGAGTACAAATTTAAGAATCGAAGAATTTTTTTTTTATAAAATAGTTTAGAATCTTAGAATTTTTCTATAGCAAACATTTTTCAGAAACCAAGAATTTTTCTACAGGAAAAATTCGTAAGACTTGAACAATTTTTCCAAAGAAATAATGTCTCAGAATCTAAGAAATTTGCAGTAGAAAAAAACTCAATAAAAAATTGAGAATCACTAAAAGTACTTTTTAGAAAAAAATATACTTTTTAGACAAAAAAGTACTTTTTTAGAAAAAAGTATTTTTTTTTAAAAAATGCACTTTTTACTACTTTTAAAAAAATTACTTTTTTCTAAAAAGTACTTTTTCTAAAAAAATACTTTTATACTACTTTTTCTAAAAAAGTACTTTTATACTACTTTTTCTAAAAAAGTACTTTTATACTCCTTTTTCTAAAAAAGTACTTTTATATTACTTTTTTAGAAAAAAAACTACTTTTATACTTTTTTTTAGAAAAAAAGTTGTACAAAAGTACTTTTGTTCAGAAAAAGTACTTTGTTTAGAAAAAGGTACTTTTTTCCTAAAAAAAGTAGTAAAATATATACTTTTTTATAAAAGTATTTTTTTTTTTTGAAAAATGCATTTTTCCGAAAAAATACTTTTATAGAAAAAAAGTAGGCTTTTAAACTTTATTTATGGAAAAATTTAAATTTAAAGTTATTTTAAACTAAATCTAACACAGAAAAAAATAAAAAAAATATTTGAGTAAATTTTTAATACTATTGAGTAAAAAATTACTCAATTTTGCACCAGTAAACGATTTAATAGTATTGAGTAAATTTTTAATAAAAATTTATTAAATGTTTGCCGAAAAATTTGAGTAAATTTTTAATTGTCACAATTAAAAGTTTACTCAAAAATTTATCAATTTATTTTTTTAAAAAGTTTAAAAAAGTTTTAATTTTTTTTTTTACAAAAAAAAAACAAAAAACTTGTTTTTTCAAACTTTACCAAACATATTTATGCCTCAAAGACATAGGAAAATTTTATACAGACGATTACAAACTTTCATATACATATACAAAAAACTATAAACTAAACGAGAATTCAAAAAACTATGAGAGTTAAAAAAAAAATATTAAATTTTTATTAAACTATTTACTTAAATTGTTTTTAAAATGTTTGAGTAAATTTTTAATTGCGTCAATTAAAAAATTACTCAGTTTTTCTTTTTAAATTTGAATAAGTGATTACTCAAATTTGTTTCCTCCATATTTTTTTCTGTGTAAGAACTCTTTTTATTGAAATATTTTTATAGATAAATTTAAGATTTTCTAAATTATTTTCTAGAGTACAAATGTAAGAATCGGAGAATTATTTTACATTTGCAAAATATTTTAGAATCTGAGAATTTTTCAGAAACCAATAATTTTTCTACAGGAAAAAATCGTAAGACTTGAACAATTTTTCCAAAGAAATAATGTCTCAGAATCTAAGAAATTTGTAGTAGAAAAAATTTCAATAAAAAATAGAGAATCGCTAAAAGTACTTTTTAGAAAAAAAAATACTTTTTACTACTCTTAGAAAAAAAAGTACTTTTATACTACTTTTTCTAAAAAAGTACTTTTATACAATTTTTTAGAAAAAAGTACTTTTATACTACTTTTTTAGAAAAAAAACTACTTTTATACTACTTTTTTAGAAAACAAGTAGTTCAAAAGTACTTTTGTTTAGAAAAAGTCCTTTTTTTCAGAAAAAGTAGTTTTTAGAAAAAAGTACTTTGTTTAGAAAAGGTACTTTTTTACTTTTTAGAAAAAATTATTTTTTTAGAAAAAAGTAATTTTTTTAAAAAAATACACTTTTTACTTCTTTTAGAAAAAAGTACTTTTATACTACTTTTTCTAAAAAAGTAGTTTTATACTACTTTTTCTAAAAAAGTACTTTTATACTACTTTTTCTAAAAAAGTACCTTTACACACTTTTTTAGAAAAAAAGTACTTTTATACTACTTTTTTAGAAAAAAAACTGCTTTTATACTACTTTTTAGAAAACATATAGTACAAAAGTACTTTTGTTTAGAAAAATTCATTTTTTTTAGTTTTGAAAAAAAAGGACTTTGTTTAGAAAAAGGTACTTTTTTCCTAAAAAAGTAGTAAAATATATACTTTTTTAAAAAAGTATTTTTTTTTCTGAAAAAATATTTTTTTTTTCGAAAAAAAGTACTTTTTCAGAAAAAAAGTACTTTTTCAGAAAAAAAGTACTTTTTTAGAAAAAGGGCTAAAATAAGTACTTTTTTTCTTAAAAAAGTATTTCATGTATTTCTTAAAACAATTATTGAAAAAAAAATTATATGTGACATGAGTCCATAACTGACACACAGCACATGTGCCCTTGTATGGCACACGGCAGATGTGACATGTGTCATATTAGGGCACATTGCATATTTCAGATGTGCCATCATGTACCAGTAGAATGAATGGCACAATTTGTTTTCGTTTTTTATACCCTCAAACTACAGTATGGGGGTATACTCACTTTGTCATTCCGTATGTAACGCATCGAAATATCTGTCGGGAACCCCATAAAGTATATATATTATTGATCAGTGATCGATTCTAAGACATTCTAGCGATGTTCGTCCGTCCGTCTGTCTGTCCGTCCGTCCGTCTGTAGTTAACACGATGCAGTCCAAAATAAAAGACCTAGACCCATCAAGTTTGGCATTAATATGTCTTATGGTCCTAGGCAGGTTAAGTTCGGAAATGGGCTAAATCGGACCAGAGAGAAAAAGTTCCTCCTTGAAGAACTAAATAGAGTCCGACCGAAACCAGTTTTCGAGGCCGAACCGAAACCGAACCGAATATTCGGCCGTTAAAGTAATATTCGGCCGAAACCGAACCGAAACCGAAACTTAAAAAAAATTACCGCCTGGCATGAATAAAATTATAAAAAAGTTGTTAAAGATAAATATACAGCATTTAATGCTTTTAAACCATAGGAATGTTGTATTTTTGAAAAAAAAAATATGTTTTTTAAAAACTTACAAAAAAATTGTATATTTCGTTTGAAGATTAGGAGAAAATAATTTTTGAACTAAAACAGTTTAACATTTATTGCATAAACTTGTAACATTTTCTTCAATTGAACTGAATCAAGTGTAATGAAATACGAAATCAAAAAATTCAGCGACTTTTTTACATATTTTTTAAAATACCAAAAAGTTTCGGTTTCGGCTAATATTCGGCCAAAATTTTGCCGAATACCGAATAGTGGCCGAAACCCCATTATTCGGCCGAAACCGAGACCGAAACCGAATATTCGGTCGGACTCTAGAACTAAACCAACCTCTTAAAAATGCCAATTTTTTTGACGTTTTTATACCCTCCAACCACAGTATGGGGGTATACTCACTTTGTCATTCCGTGTGTAACGCATCGAAATATCGGTCGGGTACCCCATAATGTATATATATTATTGATCAGTGATCGATTTTAAGACATTCTAGCTATGTCCGTCTGTCCGTCCGTCTGTCTGTCCGTCTGTGGAGGACACGATACAGTCCAAAATAAAAGAGCTAGACACCTGAAATTTGGCAATAATATGTCCAATAGTCATAGGCTGGTTAAGTTCGGAGATGGGCAAAATCGGACTACGGGGGAAAAAAGTTCCCCTTTAAAGAACTAAACCAATCTTTGAAAAAACGCAATTTTTTATAGATTTCTGTACTTTTGCTTAGCAAACGAAACATTTTTTATGTCAGAAGAAGTTCAAAGTCCTGTAGTTGGATCCAGGAAGGTTGTCTCCCACCACCGAACCCCCCCCCCCGCCACTACCGAAAAAAAGACGCCCCTGTTTTTTTTTTTTTTTTAAGGTGTTGGAGGGTATAAAAGATTCGGCACAGCCGAATTTAACACTCTCACTTGTTTTTTGTATTTTTGTGAAACAGATGAAACATTTTTATGTTCGCAAAAGTTTATAGTCCTGCGCTTGGACCCAGCGAATTAAAAAATTTTGTTTTTTTTTGCCCGCCCCTCTTTTAAGGGCGTGGATAAAAAATAGTTTGAATAACTATAAAACTATAATACTTTATTGCACAAAGCAGACAAAAATTAACTTGTAAGCATATACCGCGAGGGCCAAGGAGTCTCCCCAGATCACCGACCCCTCCCCCACCTTGCCCCCATCCCATAAAAACGCCCCTGTCAAACTTTTTTTTCATAATTTTTTTACATGTTGGAGGGTATAAAAGATTCGGCACAGCCGAATTTAACACTCTCACTTGTTTTTACCTTGTTTCGCTTAGACCCCTAATTTTTATTTTCTTACAGTGTATTTTTATATTCCATGTAATTTCAAAGTTTTTTGTTGTTGTTTGTATGACCCGCATTAAGTTGTTTTTCGGTTTTGTTAACCTGAATTCTAATGATATTTAATATATTTTTGTTTATGTGCAGAAATTTAATGCCAACATGCAATAGTTTTTATTTTATTTTTTTGCACAAAGAAAACTTTGATAATCCGATTGAATATTTTGTTTATCAATGTGGTCGGTTTGAAATTTAATTAGAAATTCTATTCAACATCATTAGCAGAATATTATTAAGCATGTTAACATAACTTTGTTAATTTTTATGTAATATTAATATATTAGTGTAAACTGAGCGTTAAATATTTTGAAAAATTTTTCTCAAAAAAATTTCTTTAAGTGTAAACTTGGTTTTGTGTTGAATATTTACCGCTAGTTTCTGTACGACGTTCGTCATTCGTTCGTCATACAGAAACTGGGGGTAAATGTTTTCTTCTATTCTCGCTTAAGTCATGATTTCACCTGAGTTGAAAAAAGAAATTGTAAAATTACAAAAAAAAACTTGTAAAATTATTTTGTAATTTTACAAGCTTTTTATCAATAAAATTGTAAATTTACAACCTTTTTGATGCGATAAAACTAACATGAAGTTCTCGTGTCTTCGCTAGATTTTTTGCTACCTCCTATTTACGAGAATTACTAGTAAAAATAACGAGGTTTTTTGTAATTATACAAGCTTTTTACCAATAAAACTGTAAATTTACAACTTTTTTGATGCGATAAAACTTACAAGGAATTCTTGTAACTTAACCAGATTTTTTTTTGTAAAATTACCTTGGAAATTTGGACATTTAAAAAAAAAGATTGTAAAATTACCAAAAAAAAATAAAATTCGATCGAAAACTTTTTGTTAAAAAACAAGGAAAACTGAAAAATATTGTTACAACGAGATTATTTTTTGAGTGTACAATAATACAAACAGCAAAGACGGTATTTATACACAGCCTTTTTTTGCTTGCAATAAAGTCTTGCAACTTTTTTTTGTAGGCAAACGGGGGTGAAAAGAAAACGGGGTAGAAAAAAAATCACGAATTCTGTTTTACTTCTTCTATGCTTCTCACCCCCGTTTGCCTACAAAAAAAAGTTGCAAGACTTTATTGCAAGCAAAAAAAGGCTGTGTATAAATACCGTCAAAGTAGGAAAAACTTAATTATACACTAAAAAAATCCTTCGAGATATAAATGAAACGGATTCATTATTTTGTTTTCAAAATTTCATACAATTTGCTTCATTAGAGTTCGTAGTTAAATTAGATATTTTTTCTATAGAAAAATTCTCAGATTCTGAATTATTTTTTTTTATAGAAAAATTCTTACATTCTGATACATTTTTTCTAAGATATTTTTTTTATAGAAAAATTCTCAGATTCTGAAATATTTTTTCTATAGAAAAATTCTCAGATTCTGAGACGTATTTTCTATAGAAAAATTCTTAGATTTTGAGTCATTTTTTCTATAGAAAATTTCTCAGATTCTAAGACATATTTTCTATAGAAAAATTCTCAGATTCTGAGACTTATTTTTCTTTAGAAAATTTCTCAGATTCTGAGACATTTTTTCTATAGAAAAAATCTTAGATTTTGAGACATTTTTTGTGTAGAAAAATTCTCAGTTTTTGAGACATTTTTTTATAGGAAAATTCTCAGATTCTAAGACATTTTTTTATAAAAAAATTCTCAAATTCTGAGACATTTTTCTATAGAAAAATTTCCAGATTCTGAGACATTTTTGCTATAGAAAAATTCTCATATCCTGAGACATTTTTTCTATAGAAAAATTCTCAGATTCTGAAATGTTTTTTCTATAGAGATATTTTCAGATTCTTAGATATTTTGTTTTAGAGAAAAATTCTCAGATTCAAAGACATTTTTGTGTACAGAAAAATTCTTAGCTTCTGAGATATTTTTTCTTTAGAAAAATTATCAGATTCTAAGATATTTTTTTCTTCCAAAAATTCTCAGAATGTGAGACATTTTTTCTGTAGAAAAGTTCTCAGATTTTGGAAAACTTTTTATAAAAAAAATTCTTACATCATGGAAAATTTTGTCTATAGAAAAATTCTAAAATATTTTTTTTATAGAAAAATTTTTAGATTTTGAGACATTTTTTCTATAGAAATATTCTCAGACTCTAAAACATTTTTTCTATAAAAAAATTCTTAGATTCTGAGACAGTTTTTCTATAGAAAATTTTTTCTGTAGAAAAGTTATCAGATTTTGAGAAACTTTTTATAAAAAAAATTCTTACATCATGGAAAATTTTGTCTATAGAAAAATTCTAAAATATTTTTTTATAGAAAAATTTTTAGATTTTGAGACGTTTTTTCTATAGAAATATTCTCAGACTCTAAAACATTTTTTCTATAAAAAAATATTAGATTCTGAGACAGTTTTTCTATAGAAAAATTCTCAGATTCTGAGACACTTTTTTTATAGAAAAATTCTGAGATATTTTTTTATAGAAAAATTCTCAGATTCTGAGATATTTTTTTAAAGAAAAATTCTCAGATTCTGAGATATTTTTTTTATAGAAAAATTCTCAGATTCTGAGATATTTTTTCTATAGAAAAATTCTCAGATTCTGAGATATTTTTTTAAAGAAAAATTCTCAGATTCTGAGATATTTTTTTTATAGAAAAGTTCTCAGATTCTGAGATATTTTTTCTATAGAAAAATTCTCAGATTCTGAGATATTTTTTCTATAGAGAAATTTTCAGATTCTTAGATATTTTGTTTTACAGAAAAATTCTCAGATTCAAAGACATTTTTTTGTACAGAAAAATTCTTAGCTTCTGAGACATTTTTTCTATAGAAAAATTATCAGATTCTAAGATATTTTTTCTTCGAAAAATTCTCAGAATTTGAGACATTTTTTTTACAGAAAAGTTCTCAAATTTTGAGAAACTTTTTATAAAGAAAAATTCTTACATCATGGAAAATTTTGTCTATAGAAAAGTTCTTAAACATTTTTTTATAGAAAAATTTTTAGATTCTAAGACAGTTTTTCTACAGAAAAATTTTTAGATTCTAAGACAGTTTTTCTACAGAAAAATTCTTAGATTCTGAGACAGTTTTTCTATAGAAAAATTCTCAGATTCTGAGACAGTTTTTCTATAGAAAAAATCTGGGGTCTTAAGACATTTTTTATATAGAAAAATTCTTAGATTCTGAAACATTTTTTCTTTAGAAAAATTCTCAGATTCTGAGACATTTTTTCTGTAGAAAAATTCTCAGATTCTGAGACATTTTTTCTATAGAAAAATTCTCAGATTCTGATATATTTTTTTTATAGAAAAATTCTCAGATTCTGAGACATTTTTTCTATAGAAAACTTCTCAGATTTTGATATATTTTTTGTATAGAAAAATTCTCAGATTCTGAGACATTTTCTGTATAAAAAAATTCTCAAGATTTTAGATATTTTTTGTATAGAAAAATTCTCAGATTCTGAGACATTTTTTGTATAAAAAAATTCTCAAATTCTGAGAAATTTTTTCTATAGAAAAATTCTCTGATTCTGAGACATTATTTTTCACTAGAAAAAATTTTAATTGCAAATAGAAAATTTTAGCAAGAATATTTATTAATAAACTTACCTTTACAAGAATTAACAAATGTAGATAATTTTTGGTGGGGTTTTTCTTGAAATAACCAGGTGGGATTTAGTGCAGAGTTATTGTTGTTATATTTATTTTTCTTTAATTTTCACAAGTTAATTGCCGTTTTTCGAAAAAATTTTTTTTTTTTTTTGTAATTTTTTTAAAAAAACACTGCTGGATACAATTTTTCTCTTGATTTGCTGATTAATTTTTATTTTTTTTGTTTTTTAAATTTTTTTTAGTAAACGGTTTTTATTTTAATAAAAAGAAAACACTTTTACCTTTTAAAACCTAAAGTATTAAATTTTTAATAGATTTTTATTTCGCTAAATTTATTTTTTTTATTTTTAGTTGCACCAGTGGGTATCAGGTTGGTTGGCTACCATTTAATTTCCTCTCTCAAAAAGTTGGTTCTCTTAGTGTTGCCTATGCTATTGCATGTAAAAACTCTCTTAAACATTAAGAGAACCAATTTATATAAAGTGACATATTGTTTTGGGGCCTATCAAAATCTCTGATATTATTCTTTACTCTATGAGTTGCACTTCGATCGTACTCAAAAAATACCACACTCTTTACTAAAGAGAATTTAACTATAAAAGAGCTTTGAAAGAATGTGTTCTTTAACAGCGTTGCCAGTTTTTGTTGTAATTTGTCCCCAAAAAATCGCCAAATCGACTTTAACTTATCATAACTTTCTAAATAAATGCCGGATATCTTTTATTTTGGTCAAATTGGGTTCGCGAACATTTTTTCTTTAAGACTGATTCATAAAAACAGTAATTGTTCATAGTAATATAACTTTAAATGTGTTGACTACTTAAAAAAAAGATGTACAATTTTCTATTCAACATTTTGCTACATAATTTTTTTGTATGTGGATCTGGACTCTGTTTAACTGGTCAGACTTACAGGAAACATGTTCACGAATCCAATTTGACCAAAATAAACCTTATCCTCCATTTATTATAAAAGTTATGATAAATCAAAGTCGATTTGAAGATTTTTTGGGGACAAATTACAACAAAAACTGGCAACGCTGTTCTTTAATGTGGTTCCAAAACTTTAACCCGATTTTATAGAATGAATTTAAACCCCTGTTCACATGTACAGTTTTAAATCGTTTTTAGCAACAATATTTTTAGCACTTTCTTTATTCTATTACATTGCTAAAAACGGTTTAAAACTGTAAGTGTGAATAGGGTATAAAACAACAATTAAACTAAAACTACACCATTTCTATTTGTAATTGGGAAAATTTATGTTTATATTGAGAAATCAAAATTAATATTTAGAATTTTACAAATTCTGAATCGCACTTTTTGGGAAAGTCCTATATAAAAATGGGATCCTCTCTAGAGGAGGGACTCGAAAGCCCCTACTGAACCTACGTCAAATATGAGAATTCGGTACTCAAAAAAAAAAAAAAAATATCAAAGCCGTTAGGTATGAGCTGGATAGCAGAGTCGGTAGCGATCAGCATTTTTCTAGCATGGGAGAAATTCTCATGGAACGATAGAAATTCTTATATGATCAAAATTCATAATAATTTTGAAAGAGATTTTATTTATTTGTTAATATCTTCATGTGTTTGTAAAACAAAACATAAAACTCTTAATTCTCAGAGTATTAAGAGAATTGTTTTAGAAAATTCGCAGAAAGTTATTTTGAGGTTACTAAAATCTCTGGTTGTTATATACTCTGTGACAGGGATGGAAAATCGGAATTTTGAAATGGTACTGGAGCTGAACCAAAAAAGTACATTTTCGCCCTCGACGGTTCTAAAAAAAATGTCTAGTTTCAGTACGACGACCGTTATTCGTCGCAGACGTTCGTCGTATAGAAACTGGACATAAGTCAATACAAAAATTCTTAAATTATTCTTAAAAAATCCATTGATTTATATTTAAAAAAAAACTCGAATAAAGGTTGACTTAAATCAAAAATTGCATTTGTTCGAAGCATTTTTTTAGATTTGGTTAAACAAATGTATGAAATCGTCTGTTATACACCATTTACAGATGTAATTCGAAAAAGATCAATTGTAATTCGAAGATTCTATTTGTAATTCGAAGATTCCATTTGTAATTCGAAGATTCCATTTGTAATTCGAATACTCCAATTGTAATTCGAAGATTCCATTTGTAATTCGAAGATTCCAATTGTAATTCGAAAAAGATCAATTGTAATTCGAAAAAGATCAATTGTAATTCGAAAAAGATCAATTGTAATTCGAAAAAGATCAATTGTAATTCGTAAAAGATCAATTGTAATTCGTAAAAGATCAATTGTAATTCGAAGATTCCAATTGTAATTCGAAAAATATCAATGGAAATATAGTTGATATTTTTCGAATTACAATTGGAATCTTCGAATTACAATTGATCTTTTACGAATTACAATTGATCTTTTACGAATTACAATTGATCTTTTCCGAATTACAATTGATCTTTTTCGAATTACAATTGATCTTTTTCGAATTACAATTGATCTTTTTCGAATTACAATTGGAATCTTCGAATTACAAATGGAATCTTCGAATTACAATTGGAGTATTCGAATTACAAATGGAATCTTCGAATTACAAATGGAATCTTTGAATTACAAATGGAATCTTCGAATTACAAATAGAATCTTCGAATTACAATTGATCTTTTTCGAATTACATCTGTAAATGGTGTAGAAAAGGTACTAAATCAGAGTAGAAACAGAACAAACACGGCACGGGGGACGGTTGCCGTTGCCGGAGAATATCGGCCCAAAACAATGACGGGGGACGGCGACGGCAAAAAATGTCATTTGTTTGTTCAGTGGTGCTAACTTTTAATAAAATTAGAGTAATTTTACGGAAAGAAATCGTTTATCATATAGTGAAGAACCTGGCACTTGAGCGCTACTGTAGCGGTGCTGTAGCGTGACGGGCTGTTGTATCGTTTTAAAGTTCGGCCACTACACCACCGTCACGTATTCGTTTAAGTACCTATTTCTATATATTTTAGTACAAGCTAACGTATCAGCTGACACGTCTCCGAACCGTATTCGCTCAAGTAATTATGCCTTTAATGTGATTAAGTTGGCACTACTGTACGTTTGTTACACCATTGTGAATGAAAAAATAAAAAAATGTTGTGAAAATGCGGCAACCCTGGAGTGTGAGAGTGAGGGAGATTGAGAGAACCCGGAGATAAAATAAAATAAGTTTTAATTTTTTGTCGTGCCGGTCACGGTTTTTAACTGTCAAATCGTATGAAAAAAGTCGTGCCGGGCTTGTTCTGTTCCTACCTTCAGTCGCGGGGGTACTATGGTGAAAAAGTACCGAAAAAAGTTCGAAGGTACTAACTTTTCCATCCCTACTCTGTGAATTCAATTCATTTAAAAAAAAATATGACAAATAGAAATGCTTTATGTAATTTTTTTGTTGTTTGCTTTTGTTAACTCAGAGGCTCGTAAATAAATTTAAATTTTAAAATGTGTGTAGTTTATTTTTTTTTTTTAAATATTTTCCTTAAAAGTTTCCACTAATTAACACATTGTTGTTATTGGTTCATTAAAAAAAATTTGATTAGAAAATGTTTATGTTTTTAATTTTTTCCAAGAAAATAATATACACCGTTGAAAAATAAATAATTATACGTTCTCGTGATTCGAACAATTTATATTACAAAAACAAAAACTGTTATAAATATTTAACTTTGTAATTTATTCTGTGTGAAGTATTTAACAAAAAATATTATTTGGAATTTTTCACGGGGCACACACTCACTTAAAAGTTTAAACTTTTCTTTTTTTTTACAAAAGAGCACAATGAAATTTATTATAAAATTTTATAAATTTTTCTATATTTGCCCGAATTAAGTTTGCGACCACGACTACAGCGAAATAAGTGATAGACAAAAAGAAACAACTACAGTGGAGCACCATAAACTTTTTTTTGCGTTTTTCTTTTCATTTATTTCTAAAAGCAAATAAAATCGCACAAAGAAAAGCAAACAATAGGTCTGTTCCACAACGTTACCGCGGGTGCCCGCGGGTACCCAAACCAGCCCGAAAAGCGTTCCCGTACGCAAAAATTGGGTAAATGAGAGAGTTTTTGAGAGAATAAATTAGTTTCTCATTTTACCGAACTTACCCGCACTTTTTTTTCGGGTAAAATGGTAACAGTCAGATGTTGAAAAAACAGCTGATTTTTTTTGTGAAGCTAAATTAGAAATTTAAATAAAATAATGAACTAAACCAAGGAAATGTGTTATTTCAATACAAAAAAAGATAATTTGTTATTAAAATAAACTTTTACAATTTGTTTTCTTGTTTAAAGTAATTTTTCTTACGAAAATATTTTAGCGTTATTGGTTTGTTTACATTTTCTATTATTTTGGGCTTGAAATGTGGTTTTTAGCGTTCCCGTACTTTTGTGTATTTTTGTGGTATCGTGAGAGGTTTTTTGATTTGCTCTCATTTTACCGAACTTTACCCGGAAAGTTCTGGAACACACCTAATAACAACATAATGCAACAACAAGTTTAACTGCAAAAAAAATCACACAACATTTTGTGTGTGGGGTTTATGGAAAAGGGGGGAAATGTACATATTTAAAAAAAAAAACAAGCAGGCAGTGCTGCCAGATAAGAAGATTTGTCCCCAAAATTGGGATTTTAACTTTGGTTCGGGGAAAGATATTGCACAGTGACACATTTGGTCAATCTAGGACGACAAAAATCTTATTTTATTTGTATTCGTTTTGACTTTAAAAATAGCATTAAAATTTGAGAGGATGGTTAACTGCCACGCCCACTTTAAAAAAAAAAATTGTAATTTTGGTCATAATTTCTTTAAATTTGGTATATACAGTATCGGCCAAAACTAAAGCACCCCCTCAGTGAATTTGTTTTTAGATCAAAATTTGTGTCATAAAAACCCCATTTTTTATTGTTTGTCTATTGTTTAGTTTGTTTTTCTTATTTTTTATTGATAAACAAAAACTGTGGAAGTCATCGTTCTATAAAAAATAAGTTATAACCAAATAAAACGGAAATTATGGCTGACAAAACTAAAGCACCCCTTCATACAGAATAAACAAAGACAACTTAAAATTAATAATTTGTTGCAAATTTATTCCATCCCTTATGATATCACAGGACTTGAATATATCAATAATTCCATCAAATCTATGAATAAGCCGAATTCCTTGACCAGAGAAGCAATCCCAGACCATTAAATTCCCGCTTCCGTGTTTTACCTTCACTCAAAAAATTATGTTAGTAAAATCAACTGAAAATGTCAGTTAAAATAACTACTTTGTAAGTTATTTTGGGGTCAACTACTTTTTCAGTTAAATCAACTAAGAATGTTAGTTATTTTAACTGACAAAAAACAACCGACTTATGTAGTAAAAACTACTTACATTTGTAGTCAAAACAACTAAAATGTAGTAAAAATAAAATAATAAATAAATAATTTTTTTTTCAAAAAATTTTTCAGAAAAAAAATTTGAAGATCAAATTTTTTCAAATTATTTTTTTTTTTTTAAAGTTGTGAAAAATAAAAAAAAAATAAAATTTATTTTTATTTTTTGGAAAAAACTGAAAATTTTTCAGAGATAAAAAAAAAATAAAATTAACTACTTTAAATAACTGTTACTACATCACAGTACTTTTTTGTTAGTTATTCAAAAAAACTACTTAAAATAACTAACAGAAATAGTTGTTTGATATTTTTCATACAAAAACAACTGACTTTGTAGTTGAAAACAACTAACTACTGTAAAATATACAAACAACTAACATGTAGTAACTTACATAATTTTCTGAGTGTTTGTTTTGCAATACTTAAATTAAAAATGGTGTGGTATTGCTTCTCTGGCCAAGGAATTCGGTCGATTCATAGATTTGATGGAATTATTGATCTATTCAAGTCCTGTGATATAATAAGGGATGGAATAAATTTGCAACAAATTATTAATTTTAAGTTGTCTTTGTTTATTTTGTATGAAGGGGTGCTTTAGTTTTGTCAGCCATATTTTCCGTTTTATTTGGTTATAACTTATTTTTTATAGAACGATGACTTCCACAGTTTTTGTTTATCAATAAAAAATCAGAAAAACAAACTAAACAATAGACAAACAATAAAAAATGGGGTTTTTATGACACAAATTATGATCTAAAAACAAATTCACTGAGGGGGTGCTTTAGTTTTGGCCGATACTGTATACTCTCAGTGACTGTAGAAATAATAAATAAAAAATGGCGGCAGTCAGGTAACTGCCACGCCCACTTTTTAAAAATATCTAACAACAAGGTTTACATATCGCCCCACTGTATTCAGTATTTTAAAATAAGTACTTTGGATATTTGCCAATATGTCTGAAAAAGTCTGGCTACCAATGCGGACCAAAAATAAAAGTTCTATTCCACCAAAAAAAAAAAATATAATTTTCTTTTAAATAATTTGTATTATGTTAAAAATGTAATAAAAAAATAGAAAAAATAAATAAAAAAAGGAAATTCATATGTATATGACTTAAATCATTTAAATATCATTTAAAATTGCCAATAAAAGACTGGATAAATAATTCTTTTTGTTAAAAAGTAACAACAGTTTAAACTCGACTTAATAAATTCGAAATAATGTACACTAATTAGAGGATTTTACAAGATGCAACTTTATGCACCCACCTCTTAATAACGAGCCGTGGTATGGATTTGGGGATTTTACAACATTTTGGTAATTTTTTTTTTGCGACTTCTAGAAAAAAAAGTGATAGTACTAAACTCGGCTGTGCCGAATCGTTTTTACTTTGTTTGGGTATCGCTGCGGGACACCTTCTCCTAACGATAAATGTTGTGAACCCAAAAGTCACACGACTTTTCTTGCGTCTGGGGAGTGATTTTCTTCTTGCTGCTCGCGTCTAGGGAGTGCTGTCGCCAGAAACCCTAGCTTGGATTACTTTCGCTGCTCGCGTCTAAAGGCCCGTAAGTTGTTCACCGGTGAAAAAAAAATGTTGCGAAACATCAATTAATTTGTATCGAAAATTTGACAGTCATATGTTAGGTAATGTTTAGCGCATCGTCATACACAAAATAACGTTATTTTACAATTTGATTGTAATTTGTGCCTATTTATCTAAATTAATTAATGTTTACAGTGCAACACCCAGAAAATTATGTAAGTTACTACATGTTAGTTTGTATATTTTACAGTAGTTAGTTATTTTCAACTACTAAGTCAGTTGTTTTTGTATGAAAAATATCAAACAACTTTTTCTGTTAGTTATTTTAAGTAGTTTTTTTGGATAACTAACAAAAAAGTACTGTGATGTAGAAACAGTTATTTAAAGTAGTTAATTTTATTTGCTTTATCTCTGAAAAATTTTCAAAGTTTTTTTCAAAAAATAAAAAAAATATTCTTTTTTTTTATTTTTCACAACTTTTTTTAAAAAAAAAAAAAAAATTTGGTCTTCAATTTTTTTTTCTGAAAAATTATAAAAAAAAAAAATATTTTTTTAGATTTTTTTATTTTTACTACATTTTAGTTGTTTTGACTACAAATGTAAGTAGTTTTTACTACATAAGTCAGTTGTTTTTTGTCAGTAAAAATAACTGACATTGTTAGTTGATTTAACTGAAAAAGTAGTTGACCCCAAAACAACTTATAGTACATTCAGACTAGCCTCGAAACCTCGTTGAAAATACGTACTTTCATTTTAAAAACTTAACCGTTCACACCCGAAATTTTTGACACTTATCACGTTTTCAAAACTCACCGAAGAAATTTTTCGATCAAACCGGCACTAAACGCACACAATTAATTAAATTACGCGTTTATTTGCAATATTTTATATATTTTTTTTATTTAAGCTATTTTTTTAAGAAAATATTTAAATATATTTAATTTTTTATTTTTGACACTTTCTTTAATTTTACTCAAAAAATTATGTTAGTAAAATCAACTGAAAATGTCAGTTAAAATAACTACTTTGTAAGTTGTTTTGGGGTCAACTACTTTTTCAGTTAAATCAACTAACAACGTTAGTGATTTTAACTGACAAAAAACAACTGACTTATGTAGTAAAAACTACTTACATTTGTAGTCAAAACAACTAAAATGTAGTAAAAATAAAATAATATATATTTTTTTTTTTTTTTTCAAAAAATTTTTCAGAAAAAAAATTGAAGACCAAATTTTTTTGGATTTTTTTTTTTTGGAAAAAAACTTTGAAAATTTTTAAAGATAAAAAAATAAAATTTACTTCTTTAAATAACTGTTACTACATCGCAGTACTTTTTTGTTAGTTGTTCAAAAAAACGCCTTAAAATAACTAACAGAAATAGTTGTTTGATATTTTTCATACAAAAACAACTGACTTTGTAGTTGAAAACAACTAATTACTGTAAAATGTCCAAATAACTAACATGTAGTAACTTACATAATTTTCTGAGTGTTATTTTCTTTTATTATAACAGTTGTAAAAAATTGTAGAACTATAAAATTTAAAAGGTTTCAACATTCGTTGATACCTTATAACAAAAAGGTTTCAATTTGTATGGGAAAATACGTATTTTATGGGGTTTCGATGCCAATGTGAATGCACTATTACAAAGTAGTTATTTTAACTGACATTTTCAGTCAGTTAATTTTTTGCGAAATATCCAAATTGCAACTTTATTTGCTTGTTATTTTGCAAATTTTAGCAATTGTATTACAATTGAAATAAAATGCGATACTTTATTTGCAACAGCGCATCACGTAAAAGGTAAAAGAAAAGTGAAAAAGTTGATTTAAAGGTTTTTTTAAAAAAAAGTTGCAATCTTGCACCACAGACTAAATACAGACTCGACAGTAGAGTTTTACAAGAAAAAATGGGGGAAAACTAAGCGATTTTGGGAGAAAACACAGCGGTTTCTAGTCCGTTTTAAGCTAACATGGCAACATTTTCTACGACTTAGGAGTGAGTGAAACAACAAAAACTGATCTGGCATCCATTTTTCTTATGGCGCGTTATATCAGTTTTGTCTTTCTAACCTAATTCGTAGAATAATTTGAAAACATTAACCATATGGTTCAAAAATACTTTTTTGACACCTGTCATATTTGTCGAGTCTGTATTAGTCTGTGCTTGCACTGTTGCAATGGTTAACAAATTCTAACGTGAATACCATCATTATTTCTTAATATCAAATTTTACCGCTTTTTAAATGGTCCGTCAGGTGCCCTAAGTTGGACTATTCTCGCTGATCACTCCCGTATAGGGAGTGCTGTCGCCAGGTGCCACCATCCACCCGGCGCGTTCAGCGGTTGCCGCTCTTTATGTTTAGTTTTACTCTCTCTCTTTAGTAGTGCTAGTTTTTTCAATAAATGAATTAAGGCTGGGTTAGCTAGGGCATCTGGCGACAGCACTCCTATCTAACGGTGGCACAACCTTAAAATTTTGCCGAAGACCCACATTGTTTCATAAGGACCAAGACACCCTAACCTTAAAAAAACACTCAGAAAATTATGTAAGTTACTACATGTTAGTTGTTTATATATTTTACAGTAGTTAGTTGTTTTCAACTACAAAGTCTGTTGTTTTTGTATGAAAAATATCAAACAACTATTTCTGTTAGTTATTTTAAGTCGCTTTTTTGAACAACTAACAAAAAAGTACTGTAATGTAGTAACAGTTATTTAAAGCAGTTAATTTTTTTTTTATCTCTGAAAAATTTTCAAAGTTTTTTTCCAAAAAATAGAAATAAATTTTCGTGTTTTTTTTATATTTTTCACAACATTTAAAAAAAAAACTTGGAAAAATTTTGGTTTTTAAATTTTTTTTTCAGAAAAATTTTTGGAAAAAAAAAATTATATTGATTATTTTATTTTTACTACATTTTAGTTGTTTTGACTACAAATGTAAGTAGTTTTTACTACATAAGTCAGTTGTTTTTTGTCAGTTAAAATAACTAACATTGTTAGTTGATTTAACTGAAAAAGTAGTTGACCCCAAAATAACTTACAAAGTAGTTATTTTAACTGACATTTTCAGTTGATTTTACTAACATAATTTTTTGAGTGAATATATATTTAAAATTCAGGCAATTCGGTACATAACGGTTGGAATAGTTCCCTTGTAAGAAAACAATTTTTGAAAATTCTTTTTTTTTGGGATTTTAGTTTCCAAAATGGGAACTTGACTTCATAGTTTTTTGGCAACACTGCAAACAGGGAGCAATCTCAATATGTATATGGCTGGTGACCAATTATTTATATCGCTCATTTACTTGCATAGTGTCATAACTCAAAAAACGTGATACAGAATTATTCGTTATATCGGGCCATGTCACAGATTCAATTCCGTTCGGAAGTGGAATAAGTGGTTTGCTCGTAAATCGCAAAGGTAATAATTTTTTTCGGAATGATATCACTTTTATGCAATTCAATTCCACTTTGATTTTCTGTGACATGCCCCATCATGCTTTATATTGTGTCAAAAATTCGTATTAATATCTTTTAAACTCACCGTTTGGAAAGGAACACACCAATTTAAAATTTTCTATGTACCGGCCTTTTTCAATGGAAACCAGTTGTACTTATAAACTTTAAACGCGTTTTCTGCAAAATCAAATATTTTGAGTTATGACACTATGCAAGTAAATGAGCCATATATATTGTTTGTAGACGGCGTGGTAGAGAAAAAGAGTACATAATAATGTGTAAAAAACAAACGCACGTGCGTTTAAGCTCTTTTGATTTTAAAGAGAAACAACATAGGTATTTCCATAAAGAAATATATATTTTTTTTATTATCTGCGTCCAAGTGCAGGACTGAAACTTTTTTCAGCATAAAAATTTTTTAGAGGTTGGTTTAGTTCTACAAGTTGTAACTTTTTGCCACTGGTCCAATTTTTCCCTTCTTTAAACTTAACCAGCCTTCAGAATCTGAGACTAAAAACTTTTCTATAAGTAAAATGTCTCAGAATCTGAGACTTTTTCTATAAGAAAAATGTTTTAGAGTCTGAAACTTTTTCTATATGAAAAATGTCTCAGAGTTTGGGACATTTTCTTTTTTTTCTTATAAAAAAAGTCTCAAAATCTGAGACTTTTTTTTTTCTAGGAAAACTGTCTCAGAATCTGAAGCTTTTTCTATAAGAAAAATGTCTCAGAATCTGAGACTTTTTCTATAAGAATAATGTCTCAGAATCTGAGACTTTTTCCTTTAGAAAAATGTCTCAGAATCTGAGACTTTTTCTAATCTGAGACTTTTTCCATAGGAAAAATTTCTCTGAATCTGAGACTTTTTCTATAGGAAAAATGTCTCTGGATCTGAGACTTCTTCTATAGGAAAAATGTCTCAGAATTTGAGACTTTTTCAATAGGAAAAACGTCTCAGAATCTGAGACCTTTTCTATAGGAAAAATGTCTCAGAATCTGAGACTTTTTCTGTTGGAAAAATGTCTCAGAATCTGAGACTTTTTCTGTTGGAAAAATGCCTCTGGATCTGAGACTTCTTCTATAGGAAAAATGTCTCAGAATTTGAGACTCTTTCAATAGGAAAAACGTCTCAGAATCTGAGACCTTTTCTATAGGAAAAATGTCTCAGAATCAGAGACTTTTTTCTGTTGGAAAAATGTCTCTGAATCTGAGACTTTTTTCTATAAGAAAAATGTCTTTGAATCTGAGACTTTTTCTATAAGAAAAATGTCTCATAATCTGAGACTTTTTGTATAGGAAAAATTTCTCTGAATCTGAGACTTTTTCTATAGGAAAAATGTCTCTGAATCTGAGACTTCTTCTATAGGAAAAATGTCTCAGAATTTGAGATTTTTTCAATAGGAAAAACGTCTCAGAATCTGAGACTTTCTCTATAGGAAATCTGAGACTTTTTCTGTTGGAAAAATGTCTCTGAATCTGAGACTTTTTTCTATAAGAAAAATGTCTCTGAATCTGAGACTTTTTCTGTAGGAAAAATGTCTCTGAATCTGAGACTTTTTCTATAGGAAAAATGTCTCTGAATCTGAGACTTTTTCTATAGGAAAAATGTCTCAGAATCTGAGACTTTTTCTATAGGAAAAATGTATCAGAATCTGAGACTTTTTCTAAAGGAAAAATGCATCAGAATCTGAAACTTTTTCTATCGGAAAAATGTCTCAGAATCTGAGACTTTTTCTGTTGGAAAAATGTATCAGAATCTGAGGCGTAAACCAGCATAAGAGAATAATCACAATTGGAGCGGGAAGCGGAAAAACGCAATTGTCCTCATAAAAATAGAATTGAATCTAGTTTGGCGGAAAAACGCGGCGGAATTTTGTTGTCATATAAAACGTGTGTGAACAGTTGCGGAAAAACGCTTCCCGCTCCAATTGTGTTTATTCTCTAAGGCTGAGATAACAAATTTTTTGTTAAGTAGAAACATCGATGTGTTACTGTTGTCGGAAACACATCTTACAAATAGATATAATTTTACAATTCCCGGATACACATTCCACAAAACAAATCACCCTGATGGTAAAGCTCACGGAGGTACTGGAATTCTGATAAGGAGTAGAATAAAGCATTATGCTTTAGAAGACTATTCCAAACAACATCTTCAGGCAACTTCAATTTATGTAGATTGCTCAAATGGTGGCTTCACAGTAACTTCAGTTTACTGCCCTCCACGATTTTCGATTAAGAAAAATGACTTCGAAGAGTTTTTCAAAACACTTGGTAACCGCTTCCTGGCTTGTGGTGATTATAACGCGAAACATACCCACTGGGGTTCACGTCTTGTAACCCCAAGGGGGAGACAGCTTTACTACTCAATAGTTGATCGGAGTAACGGATTGGATTTTATTTCACCTGGTCAACCAACCTACTGGCCATCGGATCCTGGAAAAATTCCAGATCTTATTGACCTTGGAATAATAAAGAACATAGACAGTAGTAGAATTTCTGTTGAAACCTCTCTTGACCTCTCTTCAGATCACTCCCCTGTAATTTTATCTTATTACTATAACCCCAATGTTCAGAATGGGAATTACAAATTGGAGACAAATTGGCTTAAATATAAGAAATTTGTTAGTAGCCACATCCAAGTAAATCCTATCTTGGAATGTGAGGGGGACATAGACAACTGCGTCCAGGACCTAACGTCAATTATGACGTCGGCAGTTGACCACTCAGTGACTAAACGTAAAATTTCATTCGATCGTTCGACTAATGTTTCAAACTCTGAAATAGAGAAGCTTCTTGTCCTGAAGCGAAGATTTAGAAGAGAATGGCAAATCAGTAGATCTCCTGCTGCAAAGCAGAGGCTGTCTGAAGCAACAAAAAATCTAAGAAAATCCCTCCGTTTGGAGGAGGATCGTATTACAGAGAATTATGTGGAAAGTCTTTCGAACTCTAACTCCACAAACTTTTCGTTGTGGAAGGCCGCAAAAGGTTTTAAGCCACCGGTAGAGGGCGAGCAACCACTAAGGAAACAAAGTGGAGAATGGGCCCGAAGTGATAGGGAAAAGGCATACGCATTCGCAGAACATTTATGTTCTGTATTTAAGCCTAACCAGGCAACAAACAATTTTACACTCCCAGAACCGCCTATACATGTTGATCATGACTTAAGTACATTTACATTCAATGTTCAAGAAGTTCAGTCCATTATTCAGGATAAACTAAATCCTAAAAAATCCCCGGGATTCGATTTAGTATCTCCCAAGATGATCAGAAACCTACCATTTGTGGCAATAATAATACTTACGAGACTCTTCAATGCGATCTTACAAAATGGTTATTACCCAAACAATTGGAAAATTTCACAAATTAAAATGATATCCAAGCCAGGAAAAGATCTAACTTTGACATCATCATACAGACCTATCAGTCTATTACCGTGCCTTTCTAAGCTATTTGAGAAAGTACTTCTGCCAAAGATTTTGCCATATTTAGAGGATAGGGCTACAATACCCACCCACCAATTCGGGTTCCGGGAAAAGCACGGAACAATTGAGCAGGTTAACCGGATAACTAGCGAAATAAGAAAATCTTTTGAACAAAGGAAATACTGTAGCGCGATTTTTCTCGACGTTGCGCAGGCTTTTGACAAAGTGTGGCACGAGGGTCTAATGTGCAAAATTAAAAGTCATCTACCACCCAGTACTCATAAGCTCTTCGATTCTTACACACAAAAAAAACTTCGATGTAATATTGCCTAAACTGGCAAAGGTATTTTCTTTTTGTATGAAATAAAAAAAAATAGTTTTATTACCTATAAGCATGGGTAGTATTTCACCTAAAAACAAAGTTGTTTTACATGTGCTAAATAGGAAACATCTTCGAAATTTTTTTGACATAATTGTAAATTTCAAAACAATTAAAATATTTAAAAATGAAATGATTGAATATGCACAAAATCTTCTAAAAATTAAATAAAAAGGTAATGTTTTTTTTTTTTTTTTAATAAATCACACTTAAGTTTAATAATGACACATATTTTTTTAGATTACGTGGAAAGTAATGTGCAGTCATCTCATCAAGAAAGAACGTTTTAAAAAGCCTCTAAAGAAGCTGTACACAGCCATGGATATCTTTTACAAGCGTAAATTTTACAACATTTGATTGCAAAACAGTAAAAGAAGTCCAGCCTCTTATAGAAATGGTACGTAATAGACTAAAGGAGGTGTAAATATATGTTTTATCTTAACTTTGTGTCTGGAAAATGTCTCAGATTTTGAGAAATTTTTTTTAAGGAAAATGCTCAGATTCCTGGACAATTTTCGTTAAGAAATAGCCTAAAATTTTGGCTATTTCTTTATTTTTCACAATTTTCACAAAAATCTTCCAGATCATCCTGAGATGATCCTTAAAGAAAAAATCCCAGATTCTGAGACATTTTTCTTATGGAAAAAGTCTCAGATTCTAAGACAGTGTTTTTATAAAAACAATTTTATAATCTGAAACTTTTTCTTTAGAAAAAAATATCTCAGAATCTTAGACTTTCTATAAAAAAATTGTCTCAGAATCTTAGACTTTTTCTATAGACAAAATGTCTTAGAATCTGAGACTTTTTCTATAGAAAAAATGTCTCAGAATCTAAGACTTTCTATAGAAAAATTGCCTCAGAATCTGAGACTTTTTCTTTCAAAAAGGTAAAATGTATCAGAATCTGAGACAATTTTTCTAAATTGTCTCAGAATCTAAGACTTTTTCTATAGAAAAATTGTCTCAGAATCTGAGACAATTTTTCTATAGAAAAAGTCTCAGATTCTGAGACAATTTTTCTATAGAAAAAGTCTCAGATTCTGAGACAATTTTTCTATAGAAAAAGTCTCAGATTCTGAGACAATTTTTCTATAGAAAAAGTCTCAGATTCTGAGACAATTTTTCTATAGAAAAAGTCTCAGATTCTGAGACAATTTTTCTATAGAAAAAGTCTCAGATTCTGAGACAATTTTTCTATAGAAAAAGTCTCAGATTCTGAGACAATTTTTCTATAGAAAAAGTCTCAGATTCTGAGACAATTTTTCTATAGAAAAAGTCTCAGATTCTGAGACAATTTTTCTATAGAAAAAGTCTCAGATTCTGAGACAATTTTTCTATAGAAAAAGTCTCAGATTCTGAGACAATTTTTCTATAGAAAAAGTCTCAGATTCTGAGACAATTTTTCTATAGAAAAAGTCTCAGATTCTGAGACAATTTTTCTATAGAAAAAGTCTCAGATTCTGAGACAATTTTTCTATAGAAAAAGTCTCAGATTCTGAGACAATTTTTCTATAGAAAAAGTCTCAGATTCTGAGACAATTTTTCTATAGAAAAAGTCTCAGATTCTGAGACAATTTTTCTATAGAAAAAGTCTCAGATTCTGAGACAATTTTTCTATAGAAAAAGTCTCAGATTCTGAGACAATTTTTCTATAGAAAAAGTCTCAGATTCTGAGACAATTTTTCTATAGAAAAAGTCTCAGATTCTGAGACAATTTTTCTATAGAAAAAGTCTCAGATTCTGAGACAATTTTTCTATAGAAAAAGTCTCAGATTCTGAGACAATTTTTCTATAGAAAAAGTCTCAGATTCTGAGACAATTTTTCTATAGAAAAAGTCTCAGATTCTGAGACAATTTTTCTATAGAAAAAGTCTCAGATTCTGAGACAATTTTTCTATAGAAAAAGTCTCAGATTCTGAGACAATTTTTCTATAGAAAAAGTCTTAGATTCAGAGACAATTTTTCTATAGAAAAAGTCTCAGATTCTGAGACAATTTTTCTATAGAAAAAGTCTCAGATTCTGAGACATTTTTTCTCTCGTATGACTAAAATATTAATAAAGTAAATATGATTTTTTTATTCCAGGTGAATTTGGATTTTGACTACATTTTTCTTATAAGTGGAATAGCTTGAATCGGGAAAATCAATTATGACGGTACAGTTTGGAGCACCCTAATGTATCTCATCATTTTTTATATTTTTTTTAATAAATATATAAATTAAAAAAAAAAAGTCTTTTTATTTAGCCGTTTATGGGTTAATTAAATTAAATAAAATACCAATTTAAAAGTGAATATCTGCTAAGGCTCCGTTTGTAAATTTCCAAAATTTTCAAGGAGTATTACCAAAAATTATAGGTAATTTTTCGAATATAGAAATTTGATAGGAATTTCCTATTATTTTTGTAATTGTGCCTAAAATTTTAGCAACTGCCATGTTGCCTTAGAACTTAGCTGATATTATACTACAATTTTAGGAAATATTACCTCGATTTTTTTTGTGTGTATCTCAGTAACCGCTATTTCAGAGTAAAATATAAGGAATCTACTACTACTGATTATATAATGAAAGCAGGCGTCCCACAGGGAAGCGTCCTGGGTCCAATTCTATATCTGATATTTACTTCAGACTTACCTACAGATGAACACTTGCTAACATCAACATTTGCGGATGATACGGCAATTATTTGTTCACATTCAAACGCAATCCTTGCTTCATTAAAACTTAATAACCATCTCAGATTAGTGGAGGCTTGGCTTAACAATTGGAGAATTAAAGTCAATGAGCTCAAAAGTAAACACGTCACATTAACGCTCAATAGGGGTACTTGTCCTCCCATTGTCCTAAACGGTTTACAAATCCCACAATCTGAAAATGTTACATACCTTGGTATCCACTTGGAGAGGCGCCTCACATGGCGGAGGCATATAGAAGCCAAGAGGCTTCAAATGAAGCTGAAATCACTCAATTTGCATTGGTTATTAAACCATTACTCCAAACTTAGCCTCGACTGTAAAGTCATCCTGTATAATTGTATAATTAAACCAATATGGACCTATGGCCTTCAACTATGGGGCACGGCCAGCATGTCAAATATTGAGCTTATACAGAGGGCACAATCAAAAATCCTTAGAACGATAACGGGAGCTCCATGGTACATTCGAAATGAGAGTATTCACAGGGATTTAAATATACCGTACATAAAGGGCAGTTTACATGTTAACTACCCTTGACCACCCTTATCTACTATTTCCCAGTATTGGTGATACGATTTGCTGGGTTTAAATAATTTTGTATGAAAAATTATTTAAATTTGACAATTGTTATCCACCAATACTGGGAAATAGTAGATAAGGGTGGTCAAGGGTAGTTAACGTGTAAATCAAGCTTAAAGGATGAGTTTATTAAACTGAAAACACAATACAACGTAAAACTGCAGAATCACCCTAACCCTTTGGCAAGGGATCTTACCCGAAGCCAGTCGCATTCCAGACTGCAAAGAGCAGATCTGCCGCCCTTGTAGTCAAGAGGCCCATCTTACCAAATGACTCCCATGGGAGTAACTAGTGTTTTAAGATAGTTATTTAAGATTTTTACACTTATTGTTAGGCCAAACTTAGGCAGATTCAATAATTAAAAATAAAGCCTTGAAAAAAAAAAAAAAAAAAAAAAAAAGAATCTGAGACTTTTTCTATAGGAAAAATTCTGAGACATTTTTCATAAAGAAAGTATCAGTTTCTATACATTTTTCTGATTCAGAGACATTTTTTCTACAGAAACATACCTTTAAAATTTATTCCCATAAAAAATGACGCAGATTTTAAAACATTTTCCTATGGAAGGTTCTGAAAAATTTTCTAAGACATTAGCACAGACTAATACAGACTCGACATAAGTGACAGGTGTCAAAAAAGTATTCGTGAACCATATGGTTAATTTTTTCAAATTATTCTACGAATTAGGTTAGAAAGAGAAAACTGATATAACGCGCCATAAGAAAAATGGATGCCAGATCGGTCGTTGTTGTTTCACTCACTCCTAAGTCGTAGAAAGTGTTGCCATGTTAGCGTAAAACGGACTAAAAACCGCTGTGTTTTCTCCTAAAATCGCTTAGTTTTTCCCCATTTTTTCTTATAAAACTCTACTGTCGAGTCTGTATTTAGTCTGTGACATTAGTCTAAGATCCTGATACATTTTCCTATAGAAAAAGTAACCGTTTTAAGAAATATAACCTACAAAATAAGATTTTAAGTAGGGTTACTCTAGAACGATGTAATTTTTCAATAGAATAAGTATCAGATTCTCAAAAAAAGGGTCTATGTGTTTCTTCACAATACAGCAGCAGACAGCAAAATTTTTAAATTTTTTTTGTTGTTGGCGCAACAACAAAATACATGTAAAAATTTTGCTGTCTGCTGCATGCTGCTGTATTGTGAAGAAACACTATAGGTCATACAAATTTCCAAACGGCGTTATATCTTAAAATATTTATATCAGTTGTAGACACTATGTTTATTTGGTAGAGATATGTTTAGTGAACATACAATATTTAAGTTAACTAAACACAGCTGAAACAAATATATGAATATGGCAACACTAAAATAACAAGGAGGTGAATTCTGTGTTTTTCATTGTACTTTTTGTTAAATTTTAATTGTTTCCAATTAAAAATTAAATAAACAATCATGGATATACCAATTTTAACTGATACTGAGCCTGAAACCAGCATGGAACATGATGGCTTAGATAAAATAGCAAAACGACTTAGCACCGCTGTACATAATTCTACAAAAAGCTTATTCAACATAACGTTTGAAAATTGTAAGTTTAGTTACTATCAATTTGTAAAAAAAAATTAACAAAAATGTTTTTTTCTTACTTTAGTGGATGAACAAAAACATGAAAGCGTGGAATTTAAGGAGTAGGCAAAATTATTGTAAATGATCGTATACAAGCAAAGATTTATAACATTATTTTGTTTCTTCCAGCCATGAGCAGCGTTTGCTTCATGAAATAAAAGATTGGCAATCTCTCTTGAAGGAAGCTTACCGGGATTTAAAACAATCGAAAGAAAAACATCCTACTATAGATAAGTCTATATTACCAACCGAAAAACTTAATTATTTGAAAAGTGCTCCAGACTTGCAAAATTTCATACGAGAATCTATCGAATTTCGTCGTCAGGCTCATATATTTTTAGAATTGGATTATGCTGAATATATGGAAATGGTGGAAAACCTTGAAGGATTGTGTGAGCATCGCTTGGATTTATTAAAATATAATAAGTTGGAAGAAAATCTAGCTGATTGTGGAAATAAAAAGAAAACAGGTAGTGAACAAAAGTAAAAACTAAAATATATTTTTTTTCAAAACAAAAAAAAAACTAAATAAATCTAAAGAGTCTATGGTATCATTCTTTGCCCCAGGCTGCTAAATATTTCATCAAATCTGTTAAACTATCAAAATCAGTACGACTAGTGGGCGGCTCATTACTGCTTATTTTTGGTAAACTACTTCCCATTTTTAAACGAAATTCTTCCATCTGTAACAGAAATTTAAGACAATTATATGTAATCCTCATTTATAACTTAATGCATCACTTACATTTTGTGCTCCCGACAATTTCCATACACCAAAACAGAATGCTCCTGTACCCAGCACGGCATACAAAGAACCCCAACCAAAGGCTCTCATTGCTAATGCTGAACCTTCGTCTAATAGTATTAACGATTTGATGCCTCCTTTTTCAATAAGTTTCGATTCCGACTTTTTGACATTACCCAATGTCCGTGAAAATCCAAATAAGGCCGATATACCACCAACTAAACCTAAAAATGCGGCCGCTGTATGTTCGCAAATGTTTTGTAATCTTTTAATGCTTCTTCAATTTATAGTAAAAAAAAAATAGCAATTTATTTTCATACCTTGTATGCTGTGTTTTTTGTCATCGCTCATAGACGCTTTGGGTTCAGTCATCTTTCTTTATTTTTTATTTATCAATTATTTAGTCTTTTTATCTTGTATTTTTTAAGTTTTCTTTATTTTTTGTTCACTTTTATTTACATTTTTTTATTTTTGTCGGTAAAATGTCATTGAATGAACCTTTACAACAATGATGGGGTATGTTCAGTTAAGGAAGAACATATGTTTTCTGTAATAACAACAGTGGGCAACAATGCTGAAAAGGAACTAAACCACTTTACCGAAATTGCGATTTTTTTATTTTTCTTTTTTTAATTTTTAACCTTTGACCTCACAGAGCAAAAATGTGCAGTCAAACTGGAGGGGTCACGCCCTCTTTCGAGTGGGCGGGCCTTCAAAGTTTAAACGTTTTTCTTAAATATCTTCAAAAGTACTTATCCGATTTGGATGAAATTAGTATCATTCGAAAGCTTAAATAAATTCCTTTCGAACATTCCCTGACATGAAGAAATTTCATTAAACCTTTAAGCGCCAAAACGCGATTTTAATTTTTTATTTTTTTTAATTTTTAAATATCTCAAAAATGTTACGTATATAAGACCATAAAGAGTATACATTGGTTTGTAGCCAAAGTTCTTAGCTTTCATTTGGACTTTTATTCGACTCTCTAACTCTTCTAACACCAGAGATATAAAGGGTTAAAGTTTTTGTGCTATTTTTTTAGCTTTTTCGTTGCATTTTTCTAGGTGACATAACATAATCCCCACGGACATAATCCCCATTTCCGTTATGGGGATTATGACCACATTCATTTCGGTCATAATCCTAATAATGGTATTGGGGACTATGACTGAAAATTATTTGGACATAACCCCAATAAAAAACGGACATAATTCCCAGATTTATGGGGATAATGACCAACTATACAAGTTGGTCATAATCCCCAAAATTAAAAAAAAAAGATTTTTTTACTTAAAAGTTTTTCTGCATAGCCGGCCTTCGGCCGGGCTTAGGGATTACAAACTCCATGCATTAAACCCACCCTCTCTGCAGATAACGGTGATTAAGACCAAAATTGCTTTGGACTTACTCCCCATAATGTGAATGGGGGTTATGACCTTATATACGATACATTTAAAAACATTAAAAAACTTAAAATTGTGTTTTGGAGCTTAACAAATCGGATAAGTACTTTTTATGATATTCAAGCAAATGTAAAAACTAGAAAATTGCTGCAAAAAAGTTAAAAAAAAATGCACCAAAACTTTAACCCATTATATCTCCGGTGTTAGAAGAGTTAGAGAGTCGAATAAAAGTCCAAATGAAAGCTTAGAACCTTAGCTACAAACCCATGTACACTCTTTATGGTCTTATATACGTAACAATTTTGAGATATTTGAAAATTAAAAAAAATAAAAACTTAAAATCGCGTTTTGGCGCTTAAAGGGTTAATGAAATTTCTTCATGTCAAGAAATGTTCGAAAGGAATTTCTTTAAGCTTTCGAATGATACTAATTTCATCCAAATCGGATAAGTACTTTTTAAGATATTTAAGAAAAACGTTTTAACTTTGAAGGCCCGCCCACTCGAAAGAGGGCGTGACCCCTCCAAAGTCAGAAGTTCACTCGACGTAGGAAAGACCCCTTAGTCGATACACAAAGTTTTATTATGCTGGGAGTGATTTCGGTATTCTGGTCATATGCCGGCAAATCCCAATTCCCGGGATTTCTGATTTTCAATGCCGAGATTTTCAATAATTTGTATAAAATCTGAGTTTTGTGAAACACAAAACAAAATATGTCCATGTAAACGTTATGAGTACGATACAGGTCGCAATTATCAATCGATTTGTATTAAATCTGAAACTTTAGCTTAAAAAAAAAAAAAATGTGCCAGATTGATCAATCCTACTTAGTAAAAATTTTTGGCTTAAGTTGAGTTTACTGGCATTGGTCGGATTGATCCCAATTTTTTACCAGAGATAGATCTTTTGATTACAAATCGAAAATATTAGGGTGCTTTTTGTCGGCGAGATCTGGTTCGCGAGTTATGTCGACTTGAAATTCGAATATTATAACTGGAAAAAGGCTTAATACACAAAAAAACTTTATTTAGCGAAGCCGCTAAACTAATTTATGGAGTTTATAATCCCTAAGCCCGGCCGAAGGCCGCTACGCAGAAAAGCTTTTTTTACGAAAATTCTCAAAAACAAAAAAAAAAAATATTTTTTTTTTTTCTCAAACAAAATTTTTTTTGGCCTTTTATGGGATATTTTTTTTTTACCAAAATGAAAGATATTTCAATTACCTTTCGAATGACAGCAATATTTTTGAAATCGAACAATAAATAACGAAGATATAAGCAAAAAACTTCAAGTCGAGATAACTCGCTAAATACGTGTCGCCGACAATTTTTTTTATTTTTTTCGAAATCATCGCTAACAGGGCTATTTTCAATTTTTTTTATTTTTTTTTGGACCAATGCCAGTAAACTCAACTTGTTCCAAATTTTTTCTAAGTGGGACTTTACACACAGACTTTTTTCCTTGATTTTTTTTTCAATTCCCTTTTAAATTTCTTCGTTCTCTTTTCTTATTCTACTTCTTTTCCCCACAAACTCGAATGCAGTAGCAGACATGCAAGGAAAAAAGTCCGTGTGTAAATTTCTACTATGGAGTGGATAGACTTTTGCCAAATTTTGCTAAAATTATGCTTGTCGATGTTAAAGTAACATAATTAATTTTGTATGTAAAATAACCAAGTAACTTGCACAATAACGCAAATTACTTGCACAAAAAAACTATCGAAAGAAAACAGAAAACAACAAATACAGACCGCCATTTTCATTTTGGATTTTAGTGTGAGTGGTTCGTTTAATTTTTTGTGTTATAAAAACGTAAAAATGAAATTGATAAATAAAATTAAAATAAATTAATAAATATAAATAAATAATTAGTTTTTTAAAAGATAAATAAATGTAAGATAAAAGAATGCTAAAGTTAATTTTGCTGTCATAACTTAAAACACCATTCATTTAGCAAAACCAATGGTGTCCCAGACGCGTCTAGACGTATGTTTCGATGAATTACAAATGAAATGATAAGTGAGTATACCCCCATTCCGAAGACACCAATAAGGTTTAATAGATTTTTAGTTAAAAATTAGTGTTTGGTAATAATTTTCTATTTTTACAGGGTACTGGTAAATACATTTTTGAAGCTATGGCGAATGCTTCACTACAATAAAGTGCGTGGGCACCAGTCCTGCTTTTAGTTATAAAATATAAACCTCCATAACCAAGAGACCAATGGGGTTAACTAGTTTTTTAAATTAAATTTAATTAATTTGTGTTTTGTAATAATTTTCTATTTTTACAGGGTGCTTTTAAATAAATTCGTGAAGCTATAGAGGATCTTTCACTTCAAGAAAAAGGGTAGGCAGCAGTCACTGGAGAAAATTGTAAAAAAGGGTCAGTTGGTCGATGGCAAATTAAATCCTACACAACAGTTATTATATTAATATGGTTTTATTGTGTGAAATTTTAAATTCAACAAATATAAAAATTTTTATACAAATTTAATAAAAAACTTATTTTAGCAAAAATGTGGTAATTTTTAGCATTGTTTTTAGTCACCTTTTCTAGTAATTTTGGTATATTTCACCATATTTCTTTTGGTATATTTTACCAAGTTTTTGCTTAAATAGCATAAGCATTTTCTTCATAATTTTTTACATAAGCGTTTTGGCTAAATTAAAAAAACTACTTCGGCGGTTGTAGTTTTAGCATATTTTTGATTAAATTATGCCAGATTTTTGCTCACTCCGACACTATCAATTTAATTGCACAACGCTTTGAATTGTGCAGTATTAAATGTCGCTAAACCAGTTTTTAGCTTTACGTGAGAACAGGGTATAAATATGTTGCCATTCTGATTATTTTGTTTGCTCCACCGTTCAACACAAAATGCAGAGTACGTTCAATGAACAGCCGACCATAAAACAGCTGATGTTTATATGATAAAAAACTTCTAGGTTAGTTTTGCAATAACGAAAACAGAAAAAAAATGTCGAAAATAATATTAAACGCAATTAAAAATTCACGTAATATTAGCAGAAATATTAACAACTTAACAAACAGGTAAAATAATATGATGCACGCAAAAGAGCGTATTTAAAAACATAAATATTTTTTTACTCATAATAGCAATGTTATCCTACGGAGATATTTAATGCAAAGTGGATGGAAATCAACAACAGAAAAGGAAGTAAAACTATTGGAAAATACAAGATGTTTGAGCCCACTACAAATAATACAACGGTCTATGTTTATACAAACACAGGATACACCAAATCCGGATAGTTTGAAATTTTTACCCGGTACTGATGTATTGGGTAAAGGGACTACGTACGACTTTCCCTCAGTATCATCAGCACATTGTAGTCCTTTAGGTGAGTGTTAGTGGCTTTATATAATTATTTTTATGTAAATGTTTCGTCCTACGTTTCAGCAAAATTATTGTTTCGTATTGAGGGAGTACGTTCTGTGTTTTTTGGTGCCGATTTTATAACAATCTCCAAACAAGAGGATGCTGAATGGGGTGTAATTAAACCTGAAGTCTTTGCTGTTATTATGGATTTCTTTGCTAGCGGTTTGCCTATTCTGCATGAAGGTAAACCTAATACCGATACTCAAATCGAAGATGACGATGATGAAATTGTAATGATGATAAAAGAACTTTTGGATAGTCGTATACGACCAACAGTTCAAGAAGATGGTGGCGATATAATATTCATGGGTTTCGATGAAGGTATTGTCAAATTGAAAATGCAAGGTTCTTGCTCTTCATGTCCCAGCTCGATTGTTACATTGAAAAATGGAGTAGAAAATATGCTCCAATTTTATGTACCCGAGGTACAAGGTGTTGAACAAGTTTTCGACGAAGTTGACAAAATAACGGACAAGGAATTTGAAAAGTTTGAATCAAAAATTCAGCGTAAGGAAGGAAAGGCGGAGACAACAGAAACTAAATAATAGCTATGTTAAAATAAAATATATTTAAAATTTGTTAATTTAAGATGTTAATAGAAAAGTAAAAGAAATTAATGTTAAATTTGATGAAATCAACATAAAATGTTAAAATTATGAGACTGGCATTTTTTCCAAAAGAAAGTTTGAGATTCTGCGACTGATATTTTTCTTTTCAGAAAGTTTCAGATTCTGAGACTGAAATTTTTCATATAAAAGAGACATTTTATCATAAAGAAAAAGTCGCAAATTCTAACAACTTTGTATATTTTTAAACCACAGTATAGGGGTATACAATCTTGGTAACGCATCGAAATATTGGTCTAAGACCCCATAAAGTATATATGGACAATTGTCATTAACTTTTAACACTTATGATATTTTGTTAATTTTGCAATAACTTTTTAATTTGTAAATTAGGTGGTACCTGTGAATGAAGATAAGTTAAGGGAACCTTAAAGAGTAATTGTGCAAAGGCACATCGCAACAGGCCTCATTAGTTCATGGTAAGGAATGTGTAAATTTGAAAAATTTAAAAAAACCGCTTGATACACTCACGAAATTTTTCGTCCAATGTTTCATATTGTTGGGTGCGTTAAAGCTATTACTCCAAAATTAATATCGCTTAATCAGTAGACTTGGGCAATTATTTGGTGTAGGTACAGTGGATGTGCCATCAATAAGAAAACAATTACATGGACTTAAATCTTTGATACCAATTTTTTTCAATTTTCAATTTTTCGAGGTTTTTTGATTGTAGCTTTTAGTGCAAACTGTAATTTCAAAATTGAAATACACATGGTAAAAGCCCTTGTAAATACGCACAATATGAGCTTGATTCGAGTGATGTGCTCGCAATGGTTACGAAGCTGCAGCTCTCCAAAGATGGGAAGAAAAAAGTGAATTTTTTAAAAAGTCTGTTTTTTGCGAGGCACACTCCCAGTTTTATTCCGAATGGTTCCGAATGCTTTGTGAACTTTATAATTAACCATTTCGCACTTGATTTACAAACGCACCCAAAAAATATTCAAATGCAAAAATTTTATAAGCTTTTTAAATTTTTTGCAAAATTTCGATATTTTAGTTTTGCATTATTTGACACCCAAATGTGCATGGCTGAAAGTTGAACATGTAGAAACAATGGTATGTGCAAATATAATAAATCATGGAAAGCAACATTGATCAAAAGTTAATATTGGCGAATTCCGCGGTGTTTTTCAGTTTTCACTTTTTTGTAAGGCACATCCAGGCCGCTTATTGAAATTGGTCGTTGAAAGGCGCGTTGTGTAGTCTTTTTAATGCTCTATCTTCAATTAATTCGCACCCGAAAAAATTTAACGTTTAAGTGGTTTTTCGGTGGTTTTAAATTTTTGATACTTTTAAATATAATGGTTATATAAAATCTTACATTACTTAAAAAAAGTAGAAAAGAAATGTATTTTGATAGATTTTGACATGTCTTATTCGAATTATTTCAAAATTAGTCCATTGATTTTTGCAGTCGCGAAATCGCGAAAAATCGCTAAAATTTGTTATAACCCTAATAAAATTAGTAATGACTAGGGCAAGTACTTTCATGAAAATGCATATTTTTACTCAGCATTGTAAACATAACATAAATTAAATATCTATCCGAATCAATGAATTTGCAATAAAATGGCATTGATTTGTAGTTGCATATTTTTGCATATTTTGGTATAAATGCATATTTTTGCATATTTTCTTATAATTTGGACTTTTTTTTAATTTCATCAATATTTTTTCAAAACGTCCTTAGGAAAATTCAAAACCAATCGCCTATTTCTTATACAAAAATGTATTTATTTATAAAAATCATATTCTGATGCATTTTTTAAAGAAAATGGATTCTAAAAGTATAATTTTTAGATTCTGAGAAATGTTTCCTATTAAAAATGTCTCTATTCTGAGACATTTTACTAATTCGTAAGAAAAAAATGTTTTCGAATTTAAGATTTTTTTACAGGAAAATTTCATTTTTATTTTGATTAAAGTTAGGATGAGGTCATACATGGGACTATTCAAATAAATGGACTAATTAATTGACGATTTCATTGGCATTATATTGAAACTAATGCCAATGAAATTTTTAGCATTGACATTGTTTCAATCCTCGAAAGTATTGAGATTCAAAGAACCAAAAATGACCTCGATTTTGCTCTATCTAAGTTAGTTTTCGAGATATCGCAATTTTAAGTTTTTGAAAAAAAATACATATATTTATTGTAAAAAAATGTTTTTTTTATCAATTGTAAATAGTTTTTTTATGCATTTGTGCCGTTTTATTGGCATAAGTTCAAATAATGCCAATGCCAAAAAATTTCATTGGCAATAAATGCTAATGCTTTTTTTTGGCATTGACATTAGTTTCAACTAATGCCAATGAAAATTCAATGCCAATTAAAAATTCCCATGTATAGGTGAGGTATTTTGATTTTGAGTTAATTTTTAGGCTTAAAAATCATAAAACTCCGAAAAAAGTGAAAAAAAAAATATTTAAAAAATATTTTTTTTAGAATAAAGAACAAAAAGTATTGAAAAATAAATATTCTTTTTCTTTTATAAAATTTTTTTCTTCAGAAATATTTGGTGACTCAAAGAAAAAACTTCTTAAGCAAAAAAATATTTTACTAAGAATTGTAGAGGGTTTTAAAGTATTTGACAGATCCTAATTTATGTTGACAAATTATTTTTTTAGTAAAAAAAAATAATTTTTAGATGCATATTTTTGAAGTTTTTAGTGCATATTTTGGATTTTTAGACGCATATTATAGGCACATATTTTCGTTTTTTAGATGCATGAAAGTACTTGCCCTAGTAATGACGTTAAAATATTTCGCAATAACCTTAATATTATCATTATTAATCATACTTTGAATAGTTTCAATATTCAGTAAATGACAACACTGTAAAATCAGACTTTAAATATTTAAAAAAGTAAATAAATTAAAAATTATTAAATTTTTTTTTCAAAAATGTTCCTTTTCACACACTGCTGTTTCTCACCTATTCGATATAGAATAGTAGTGTTAACTAAGAATTTGTTGAGATTTTTGTAATGCATTTGGTAATATTTTTCTAAAAAAAATTAAACCGTTGGGAACGATTTTATTTCCAAAATATTTGAAAATGTGCCAAAAAAAAAATTGGTTTAATGTAAATATCTCGATATTTAGCAAAGTTTTTATGCATGTTTGAATGTGTATTTTAGCTCTAGGTAAGCATAATACAAAATGGTACGTTTGGTAAACTTCGGATAAAAAATGTAATTTTTAAAATTTTTTTTAAAAATTTTAACTATAAACCGCCATAGTTTTGGGTGCACTGATAGAAATTTGTACATGACAATAATGAAAATCTACATTAATGTTATGAAAAATTACGTTAAAAAGGAACCTATGTAGGGTTTCATAGAATTAATGAAATAGGTATCATAAAATGTAATTGCACACGCAAAAAAAAATCTGTGTAAGATTGAGCAATCCTACTTGGTAAAACTTTTTTCATACCAAAAAAAATTTTTTAACAAATTTTTGCTAATATTATGCTTGTCGATGTTAAAGTAACATAATTCATTTTTTATGTAAAATAACCAAGTAGCTTGCTCAATAACGCAAATTACCTGCACAAAAATTTATCGAAAGAAAACAACAAAAAAAAACAAAACAAATACAGACCGCCATTTTCATTTTGTATTTTTGTGTGCGTGCGTTGTTCGTTTATTTTTTGTGTTATAAAAACGTAAAAAGGAAATTGATATATAAAATAAAAATAAATTAATACATAAATAAAAATAAATAATTAGTTTTCTAAAAGATAAATAAATGTAAGATAAAAGAATGTTAAAGTTAATTTTGCTTTCATCACTCAAAACATTATTCAATAAGAAAAACCAATGGAGTCCCAGACGTATGTTTCGATGAATAACAAATGAAATGATAAAGTGAGTATACCCGCATTCCGAAGACACCAATAAGGTTTAATAGATTTTTAGTTAAAAATTAGTGTTTGGTAATAGTTTTATATTTTTACAGGGTACTGCTAAATAAATTTTTGAAGCTATGGAGAATCCTTCACTACAATAAAGAGCGTGGACACCAATCCTGCCTTTAGTTATAAAATTAAAACCCAAAGCCAAGGGAGTCCATACCTGTTTTGATGAGTTACAAATGGAATGACAAAGTAAGTGTTCCTCCTTACCAAGAGACCAATGGGGTTAACCAATTTTTTAAATTAAAAATTTATATTTTGTAATAATTTTCTATTTTTACAGGATGCTATAGCGGATCCTTTACTTCAAGAAGAAGCGTAGGCAGCAGTCACTCGAGAAAATTGTACAAAAAGGGTCAGTTGGTCGGTGGTAAATTAAATCCTACACAACATTTATTATATTAATATGGATTTATTCTGTGAAAATTTTAAATTCAACAAATATACAAATTTTTACAAAAATTTATTGAAAATTTATTTTAGCATAAATGTGGTAATTTTTAGCATTATTTTTAGTCAGCTTTTCAAATAATTTTGGTATATTTCACCATATTTCTTTTGGTATATTTTACCAAGTTTTTGCTTAAATAGCATTAGCAATTTCTTCAAAATTTTTACATAAGTGTTTTGGCTAAATTACGAAAACTACTTCGTCGGTTGTAGTTTTAGCATATTTTTGGTAAAATTATGCCAGATTTTTGCTCACTCCGACACAAGTTTTTTTTTGCGTGCAAGAACAAGTTTCATTAAATTAATAAAAATTGTTCATACAAAATATAAATTGTATTTATGAAAATTTTGCATTACTTTAATGAAAAAAGTATTTAATTCTAATGAAATACTTTCATTGAATAAATCCTACTTTTCAATTAATAAATGCTACTTTTATTTTTAAAATGAAATATATTTATGAAATTGTTAAGATGTTTTTATGGGGTTCACTTTGTTTTCTCGCACAAAATTTTACTCCAACCCTAAATTGTAATACGTAATTAAAACCACGAACTAATATAAGACAGCACGAATTTAGTAAATAGAAAAATAATATTTTTTTTTTAATTTCATAAAAAAGTCTGAAAAAATCACAAAATCACCAAGTTAAAAAAACACTCACATATTTTTTATTTTATCTATAGATTTCACTTAGTTTTCTCACACAAAATTTTACTATAACATTTACTTTTAATACATAAGTACGAAGTAAAACAAAAACAAGTAGAAAAGTTAAATTCGACTTGGCCGAATCTATGAATACCCTCCACAATGCCCTTTTTAAGTGATAGTAAATTTCCTAACGTGAAAAAAATAACATTTTTGGTTAGAAATATTTTACTTTCTGTAAAAAAAACTTTTTTTTATTAATTTTTGAAAAAAAAAAAAAAATTACTAATTTTTTTTTTTGAGTGTAAAATTTTTTTTGAGTGTATTTTTTTTTTTTTGTTTTAGTGTAAAAAAACTTTTTTTGTTAATTTTTGAAAAATAAAAAAAAATAATTTACCAATTTTTTTTTTGAGTGTAAAATTTTTTTTTTAAGTGTAACCTTTTTTTTGATTAGAAATATTTTATTTTCTGTAAAAAAACTTTTTTTTTATTAATTTTTGAAAAAAAAAAAAAAATATTAATTTTTTTTTTGAGTGTAAAATTTTTTTTGAGTGTGTATTTTTTTGTTTTAGTGTAAAAAAACTTTTTTTTTAATTTTTGAAAAAAAAAAAAAAAAATAATTTACCAATTTTTTTTTTTGAGTGTAAACTTTTTTTTTAAGTGTATTTTTTTTTTTTTTTGGTTTAGTGTAAAAAATTTTTGTGTGACAAAAATACCTTTTAAAATATTTTTCTGACTTACAAATGTTTTTAAAACATGTTTAACGGGTTTTCAACACGTGAATTTAAGGTGAACTAATCTGAAATTTGCGGTTTTGCTAATAACTTTTGAACCGCCGGACCGATTTGGCTGAAATTTAAAACGAACCGGACCAGAGGAACGATAAATATATATGCCACACTTCAGCACCCTCAGAATTGCCGTTCGAAAGTTACAGTGTGTTTTATCTCGTAAATTCCAGAAAATCCCTTGCCGAAATTCACTCACTTGCTTATAACTTTTGAACCACTGGACCGATTTCGCTGGATTGCAATACCAACCTGACCAGGTAAATGTCCAACATATATGCCAAACTTCAGGAGCCTCCGTCAAGTCTTTCAAAAGTTAGCGTGTTTTCAACAGACAGACAGACAGACAGACAGACAGACAGACAGACAGACAGACAGACAGACAGACAGACAGACAGACAGACAGACAGACAGACAGACAGACAGACAGACAGACGGACGGACGGACGGACGGACATCGCTAGATCGTCTTAAAATCGATCGAGGATCATGAATATATATACTTTATGGGGTCCTAGACCAATATTTCGAGGTGTTACAAACGGAATGACAAACTTATATATACCCTCTATCACTAGAGTGGAGGGTATAAAAAAAATCACGCTGTGATCAGCTGTTTTTGCGCGCGTAAACTAACAGACTAAACAGACGCGACACGACAGGTGTAAAAAAACAACAAATTTTGTAAACAAAACTTAATGAAATTTTTTAATGAATCTACGAAATCTAATGAATCAAAATTAATGAAAATCTTGCACTATATGTATGAAATTTCATACAGTGTATGAACTATTTCATTGTTGTAATGAAACAACGTTAATGAATTTCATTCATTAGCGATATGAAGCGTTTTTCTATCAGTGTGCGATCGCTCAAATTAATGCACGCGGACGGATTTGAATTACTTAATTATAATGTTTTTAACCTACAAAGACTTATCAATGTGCCACGAAAAAAAAAATCTACATTTTTTTGTAAATATTAAAAGTTATTGACAATTGCCCATATATACATATGGGGCATTCCAAGCCAAATCATTCACTTTTAGACCCGACCCCTTACGATTTATTTTATTTTTGGATATGTTTTGGAACTTATTAAATTCAACTTGGACACCAATTTTCAGCCTTTTATTTCAAGATGGTGTTGAGTAATCAATTTTTCAAAATGGCGATTTTCTCAAAAAAATTAAAAATTGAAATTTTTAATTAATTTTGACCATTAAAAAATATAGATATTTTAAAAAAAGTTGGACAACGTTTTGTTGGTATTTAAATGTAGTTTTAGAAAAAAATAATAAAAAAATTATTCGAAGCGATTATCACTTATTTTTTAACGTTTAAAAATTAAAATCTACTTTTTAAAAAAGTCCGAAACCTTCGATTTTTTTGTAAAAAATTATAAAAATTGTACTCTAAATTACGCAACTTTTAAGCCATAATTCGAGATGTGATCACAATTCTTTCTATTTTTTTTTAAATTTTTAAAATTGCACCTTTTATTTTTTGGCTCTGATTTATTTTATATGGAGCTCCAAAAAAAAAAAAATCGGTAGATACTGACCGATGATTGACGTAAATCGGAATTTAATAAGAAAAAATGTGTCAATGAAAAATGAAAAAGAAAATGTCAATTAAAAGAAAATTAAAAAAAATAATTGAAAATAAAAATTAATTGTGATTTGGTTTTTAAAATTGTCTATGTTTTGGAAATACATATTATATCAAAAAAAGTATTATTTAGAAAATCACAATTTAAATTGAAATTTAGATATGAATGCGGCCCGTTAATCTGTGATACTCAGCAAGCAATCGAAAATAGCATTATAAAGAGGTGCATTAATATGTACCAGAATGCACTTCTCACTTTTATGATATTCGCATATCGTTGACTGTCCTGAAAGATTTCCTAGTGCAGTTTAAAAAAAAAATCAAAAGCGCTATAAAGGACAAATATGAAATATCTTGAACATAGGGATTCTTGCAGGCCAGTCGACAATTGGAATGAATAAAAAAAATAAAAGACCCGTACTCTTTTTAAAGGTTTATTGCCAGATTTAGGTGGTACAAATCAAAATAATTTATAAGGATGTTTCATTAAAACTAACATAAGTTCCAAATAACATTAAAATAAAGCGGGAGCTTCCTTTGATTTGAAACATCTTGCATTCTACTGGGAGGATTTAAAAACAGGTGCAACCTCTTCTAATCCAAAGTTCTTTGTTTGTCCTCTAGCACATTTTGATAAAAATGTCTTCCATTATTTAAATACAATAGTACAAGGCTTCACATGAAATCTTAGGACAGCAACTCTTGGATGTCGCATGACTCCATCTATTTTGCTTATAAGCACACTTTGGCTTTCAAACGAAACCTTTAAATTTGTTTTGCGTTTTTGCAATAAATTTTAAACACAATATAAAAGATTTTATTGTTTCTATTTCTATTAAAAAATTTTATTTCTTTAAATTATTTTTTTTTATGCTTCATTATTTTTTTGTTATTTATTTCAAATTTTATTTTTCAAATTTTTGTTTATTTTCTATACATTTTTCGTAAACAAGGCCTCCCATTCTTGTCATATAATTGATATGGCGACCAAATTTACTAATCTTACTTAACCTTATATATGTCAACCGTGAGTGATACATAATTTCTTCGAATAATTTTTTCATATTTTTTTTTCTAAAACTACATTTAAATACCAACAAAACGTTGTCCAACTTTTTTTAAAATATCTATATTTTTTAATGGTCAAAATTAATTGAAAATTTCAATTTCTTTATTTTTTTAAGAAAATCGCCATTTAGAAAAATTGATTACTCAACACCATCTTGAAATAAAAGGCTGAAAATTGGTGTCCAAGTTGCATTTAGTAAGTACTAAAACATATCCAAAAATAAAATAAATCGAAAGGGGTCGGGTCTAAAAGTGAGTGATTTGGCTTGGAATGCCCCATATATACTGGTATGTAATAGAATTCAAACGATTTCAATTTCGATCAAATTTATTAAAAATCGAAATTTTAAAAGTGAAAAGCCAACATAACTTGAAATTCTTTTTAAAGTCTTGAGTTAAATCAAATATATGAATTTATACAATTTTATCTCATTTTAATTATAAATATTTCAAAATAATTGAATTCAAAAAGGGTTGATTTGAAATCGATCTATGAAAATGTCAAACGCACATCCCCAATGAACCTATAAAGGCAGATGTGGGTGCTCTATCATATTAGTAGATTACACTAGAGATGGGCCAGTGACTCACATTCATTGGCGTAGATAGCCCTGTCTGATAGCCCCCCAGAAAAATTTTAGCCCCCCCCAGAATTTTAATCATTCACATTTTTTTTTTTTAATAATTTAATGATTTTATTAATTTTTGCAACAATAAATAATAATAATGAGCCTTTAGGACTCGTTTGGAATATTCTACGAGTCTTAAGGACTCGTAATGATTATTATATTAGATCTAATAGTTTTTCCCATTGAAAAATAGTCTGAATTATTGAAAAAAGTTTTTATATGAATCTGATGTTTTTGTCAGTAATAAAAACTTTACCGAATCTTAGGGTTTTAACTTCAGGAAAACATTTTAACTTCTTTGATTTAAAAAAGTTTCTAAATTCTGAGGGGTTTTTTATAGACAAAAGTTATTGGAAGAAAGAATCTGAGAATTTTGACTAATAATCATCAACTTTTGCAATCATCAGAACTTTCTCTTGAAAAAAAAATCATAGTAATAAGTATAATGATTTTACTATAGGAAAAACATTAAAAACATAAAAAACATTAAAAAACATTAAATTTACGAAAAATTTTCAGAATCAAAATTTGTTAAAAAAATATGAATTTTTAACCGCTTTCGGGGGGCATTCGTTTCTAGGACACCTAGACGCATGTTAAAGGGAACGCTTCAGGAATAGGTCTGGGTTTTTCTATTAAAAAAAAATACCAAAAAATTCAAAAAAATCTAGGGAATGTTGGCTTCCTACGCCAATGCTCACATTTGACTTACACTCACGAAAGCAATTTTCAATCATGCAACTCACACTCGCAGATTTATTTGTAACAATTAAAGATCTAGTTTAAATCTTTGATTATTGGAAACAAAATTTAAAAATCTTAAAATTCAAAAGAACTGAAATTAAAAAAAAAATAGATGATTGGTAAAAGTGAATTTTAATACATACTACTAATATTTTGTGGAATAAAACATGATGTTTTTAGGCTGGTGTCTACCCAGCCAGAAATTGCCAACCGTTACAAAGAAAAAGTACTGGCAAAGTAATTTATTTTTTGTATAGCATGCTCTTTTTAGTAAAGTACTTGGTTTTACCGAATTTAGTACTTTGCCAGTACATTTTTACCAAACTAAAGACGGTTTCTTTATTTGAAATATTTTTTTTTAATAATTTAATTAAATACACTTTGATTCTACTTTGTGGGTACTGATTTCAATGTTATTGGCTACATTCAATTAAAAAATATCATCACATTTGTATTTAGACAGCTTTCTACTTAAAATTTCAGTAACTTTAATTACATTTTCATTGTCGAGTAAACATACTTTATCTGTATGAATTGATTTTATTTTAAAACCATTACGAAAGAAAATACAACTTTTGATTCCGACTTTCTTTTAAATTCCTAGATAGTATTTGGAACATTTGTTAAGAGGATGTAGCAATTTGTAGATTTTGCGAGATTAGCCCATGAAACTTTGTTGAAAATCGCGAAAAACTTTTTTTTTATATGCCAGCATCATTTTACGAGATAATTCAAGGTTCCGTCTTTTAGTATATCATATAATGTGGTAACCTTAAACAATTAACTGACCAAAAATTAAGAAAAACTATTATTTCAGTGTTTGCCTACAAAAATTACACCGTCCGGCACGTCTAAATGTAGAGTCAAATGGAATAAAACTGCATTTAGCGTTTTTAATTTCGCGATCCTGTTTCCTTTTGAAAGTACTTCAAAGTTTTAAAGGATAACCTTTTTTTAAAATATTTTTAAATATTTGTACTTGTCTTATAGTGCCACTATTGATGGCAAATGAAATAGGAGGATCTTAGCTAATTTTTGCATTTTTTTATTTGTCCATATCAGCAAAAAGGATGTAAAAAATGTCCCTTCAAATATTATCAAAATATTTTGTTAAAAATTTTAAATGATATTTTAGGAAAAAATATGAAGTGACATTACCGCAATTTTTCCTGATATCTAAATATATAAAAATGGGAAAATTGGCGGAGATCCTACTCTTTTATTTGTTATCACTAGTGGCATCCCAGGAAATGTACAATGTAAATATATTTAAAAAATAATTTATAAAAATTTAATCCTCTTCAACTTGGAAGTCCTTTTAAAAGGAAACAGGATCACGAAATGAAAAACTGTAAATGCAGTTTTACTCGTTTAGGGCGGATTACTCAATGAAAATTTAGCTGCTAACTGCCGATTTAACGGAGCCTTATGTCAAAATTTGTATGAAAAAGTTAAATTTAACGGAGAGTTATTTTAAAGCGGAGCATTGAGTAATCCAGCCTTAGTCGTAGTTTTTGTAGTTTTTGTTAAGATAACTTTTGCAAATGAAAACTTTTTTTGGAAAAATTTTTGATCAGTTAATTGCTTAAGGTTCCCCCATTATATACTTAAAAACGGACCCTTAAATCATCATTAAAATGATTCTGATATATTAAAAAAAATGCGATTTTTAACATGATGGTCCATATCATATAGATGTTTTTTGTTCACTATTCGTAGTGTTAGGGATACCTTTATGATTCACTAAAAGCAAGTTTTTTATCAAAGAACATTTTAGAGGTTAATTTCGCGAGAGCCTTGAAAAATGAAGAAATTCGCGAATTTAAGGGCTTAAGATGAAAAGCTTTAAACCAAATTTTACATTTTTTTTGTTAAAAAACAGTCTGGAAATTAGATAATCTTTAATGACACACACAGAAAACAAGGTAGTTGGAAAACGATTAAGATTTTAGAAAGTCGATTACTAAAATTTAAATTTATTTGTAATTATATAATTTGTTTTATAAGAAGTGTTAACCTATTGTAATAACCGAAGAAACTGCATTGTAACTAAATGAATATCCTTACAATACTATTATCGGTTGGCTAAACTAACAACAAATTTAAAAAAACGTTATTAAAATTATTAGTCGGCACAATAGTAAAAAATATATTATTGGTCACAGAAATCAATAATTTATTATAACAAAATATCAAAATATTGAAATGTCAAATAAAATAAAAATATATTCAATTAAAAAAATTACAAGTTAATTTTCATAAAAACTTGAAAAAAAAAATTAAATAATTTAAAGCAGACGTCCATCGAAAGAAACTACGAAAATTATACCATACTCACGTAAGTATTATAATAAATATCAAAAAATGAATTTCTTTAACATGTAAATGTTATAATCTTGCAGTTTCTTGGTCAGCAATTTTTATGAAATTTCCATCAATAGCCTTATTTGGGGACAGCTTTAGAACAAAACGTTATCTAACATTGTGCATGGATGTTTATGTGAATAACATGCCGACTTGTAATAGAGATCTTAATCTGGCTGCCATTATAAATACTTATTAATGGGCCATTGAAATCCCAATAGAACTGGAACTGCTTTTACTCCGAAAAACTCAAGGGATGGGTCACTAAAATCATCATGTTCATATAGACAGTAAGTCGGGTAATGTTTTCGAAATATATGAAACGCAAAATCTCTCAGAATCTGAGACTTTTTCAATAGAATAAATGTCTCAGAATCTGAGACTTTTTTTATAGAAAAAATGTCTCAGAATCTGAGAAAATGGAAAATGCTGAGAATCTGAGACATTTTTTCTTTAGGAAAATGCTGAGAATCTATGGAAAAAATGTCTCAGAATCTGAGACTTTTTCTATAGAAAAAATGTCTTAGAATCTGAGACTTTTTCTATAGAAAAAGTCTCAGATTCTGAGACATTTTTTCTATAGAAAAAGTCTCAGATTCTGAGACATTTTTTCTATAGAAAAAGTCTCAGATTCTGAGACATTTTTTCTATAGAAAAAGTCTCAGATTCTGAGACATTTTTTCTATAGAAAAAGTCTCAGATTCTGAGACATTTTTTCTATAGAAAAAGTCTCAGATTCTGAGACATTTTTTCTATAGAAAAAGTCTCAGATTCTGAGACATTTTTTCTATAGAAAAAGTCTCAGATTCTGAGACATTTTTTCTATAGAAAAAATCTCAGATTCTGAGACATTTTTTCTATAGAAAAAGTCTCAGATTCTGAGACATTTTTTCTATAGAAAAAGTCTCATATTCTGAGACATTTTTTCTATAGAAAAAGTCTCAGATTCTGAGACATTTTCTCTATAGAAAAAGTCTCAGATTCTGAGACATTTTTTCTATAGAAAAAGTCTCAGATTCTGAGACATTTTTTCTATAGAAAAAGTCTCAGATTCTGAGACATTTTTTCTATAGAAAAAGTCTCAGATTCTGAGACATTTTTTCTATAGAAAAAGTCTCAGATTCTGAGACATTTTTTCTATAGAAAAAGTCTCAGATTCTGAGACATTTTTTCTATAGAAAAAGTCTCAGATTCTGAGACATTTTTTCTATAGAAAAAGTCTCAGATTCTGAGACATTTTTTCTATAGAAAAAGTCTCAGATTCTGAGACATTTTTTCTATAGAAAAAGTCTCAGATTCTGAGACATTTTTTCTATAGAAAAAGTCTCAGATTCTGAGACATTTTTTCTATACAAAAAGTCTCAGATTCTGAGACATTTTTTCTATACAAAAAGTCTCAGATTCTGAGACATTTTTTCTATAGAAAAAGTCTCAGATTCTGAGACATTTTTGCTATAGAAAAAGTCTCAGATTCTGTAACATTTTTTCTATAGAAAAAGTCTCAGATTCTGAGACATTTTTTCTATAGAAAAAATGTCTCAGAATCTGAGACTTTTTTTTATAGAAAAAATGTCTCAGAATCTGAGACTTTTTTTTATAGAAAAAATGTCTCAGAATCTGAGACTTTTTTTTATAGAAAAAATGTCTCAGAATCTGAGATTTTTTCTATAGAAAAAATGTCTCAGAATCTGAGATTTTTTCTATAGAAAAAATGTTTCAGAATCTGAGACTTTTTCTATAGAAAAAATGTTTCAGAATCTGAGACTTTTTCTATAGAAAAAATGTCTCAGAATCTGAGACTTTTTGTCACAGAATCTGAGACTTTTTCTATAGAAAAAAATGTCTCAGAATCTTAGATTTTTTCTATAGAAAAAATGTCTCAGAATCTGAGACTTTTTCTATAGAAAAAATGTCTCAGAATCTGAGACTTTTTCTATAGAAAAAATGTCTCAGAATCTGAGACTTTTTCTATAGAAAAAATGTCTCAGAATCTGAGACTTTTTCTATAGAAAAAATGTCTCAGAATCTGAGACTTTTTCTATAGAAAAAATGTCTCAGAATCTGAGACTTTTTCTATAGAAAAAATGTCTCAGAATCTGAGACTTTTTCTATAGAAAAAATGTCTCAGAATCTGAGACTTTTTCTATAGAAAAAATGTCTCAGAATCTGAGACTTTTTCTATAGAAAAAAATGTCTCAGAATCTGAGACTTTTTCTATAGAAAAAAATGTCTCAGAATCTGAGACTTTTTCTATAGAAAAAATGTCTCAGAATCTGAGACTTTTTCTATAGAAAAAATGTCTCAGAATCTGAGACTTTTTCTATAGAAAAAATGTCTCAGAATCTGAGACTTTTTCTATAGAAAAAATGTCTCAGAATCTGAGACTTTTTCTATAGAAAAAATGTCTCAGAATCTGACACTTTTTCTATAGAAAAAATGTCTCAGAATCTGAGACTTTTTCTATAGAAAAAATGTCTCAGAATCTGAGACTTTTTCTATAGAAAAAATGTCTCAGAATCTGAGACTTTTTCTATAGAAAAAATGTCTCAGAATCTGAGACTTTTTCTATAGAAAAAATGTCTCAGAATCTGAGACTTTTTCTATAGAAAAAATGTCTCAGAATCTGAGACTTTTTCTATAGAAAAAATGTCTCAGAATCTGAGACTTTTTCTATAGAAAAAATGTCTCAGAATCTGAGACTTTTTCTATAGAAAAAATGTCTCAGAATCTGAGACATTTTCTATAGAAAAAATGTCTCAGAACCTGAGACTTTTTCTATAGAAAAAATGTCTCAGAATCTGAGACTTTTTCTATAGAAAAAATGTCTCAGAATCTGAGACTTTTTCTGTAGAAAAAATGTCTCAGAATCTGAGACTTTTTCTGTAGAAAAAATGTCTCAGAATCTGAGACTTTTTCTATAGAAAAAATGTCTCAGAATCTGAGACTTTTTCTATAGAAAAAATGTCTCAGAATCTGAGACTTTTTCTATAGAAAAAATGAATCTGGGACTTTTTAATATTAAAAATGTCTCAGATTCTGAGACTTTTTCTACAGGAATAATGTCCTATAATCTGAGACTTTTTCTATACAAAAAAAGTTTCAGAATCTGAGACTTTTTCTAAAGAAAAAATTAGACCTTTTTATAGAAAAGAATTTCATAGGTTCTGAGACATTTTCTTTAGAACAAAATGTCTCAGAATCAGAGACTTTTTTAAACTTTTTCAGTTAAAAAATTCTTATATTCTGTGATACTTTTTATGGAAAAATTCTCAGATTTTTTCTTAAAAAAAAATTCCCACTTTTTCTTAAAAATAACTCTCAGATTTTTGTTAAAAAAACTCTCAGATTTTTTCTTTAGAGAGAGATTTTTTTATAGAAAAAGTCTCTTATATTTTTCAATTGTAATAATTATTGTCAAATTACTAATTAATTTATTTATTGTAGGTATTAGATGTATTTATTTCACTAATAATTTGTAAAATTTTATATAATTGTATTTAATTAATAAAATTGTTTAAAAAAATAAAATAAAAATTTTATTTCAATGGAAACAGTGTATAAAAAAAATTGATTGGGGTCACCATATAACGCTTTTTAAAATTCGATCACTGCAACCAATGTAAATTTTAACATAAAAATAATCCGTTCTTATGATAGAATTTACCAGTAGAGGCAACTGAATTATGAGTAGAGGCAACTGAATATAGTGATAGTTGTTGGAACCGCAAAAATTCAGTTGGCAAACAATTCGGTTGTTGCAACTGAATCTGTTTTCTGTGTGCATATTGCAAGAAACCTGTACCAAACATAAAAAAACGGAGTACGCCATTGGACTCAAATAAATGGAAATGTTTGTCATACCTCTTATTGTCTAAAATAGTGGTCACTTTTGTCATGCTGTGTTAATATATAATTTATTTAAAATGAAAAAATTATAAAAAGACTTCTAATGTATAAATTATTAAATAAAAAAATAATTTTATTCATACATTTTTGATTTTGTAATGGATTATTTTAGTTAAAAAGCTATTTAAACAAATCTCGGATAGTAGTTTTCAAAGTACAGGGAAAGCGCTTTTAAAAGTACTTTGCCACTACTAAATGGTGTTATCATTTAGCATCTTAGCAAGTACTAAAAACCCCAAAAAAAGGTACTTTGCCAGTATTAATACCACCTTATTAGGTACTTTGCCAGATCTGGCCCGTATGTATTTTTCTGCCTGGGTAGTTTCAAAAGTGACTCAGGACACCACCTCAGTTTGACTATATAAGCTAACGACTAAAAAATGCAAATAAGAATTGTTAATTTAATTTTTTTTAAAACAAAAAAGGTTTTTAACTTGGTTAACAATTCACCTGCTGGTGAAAAAATGAAAAATTTCCCCACCGGGTGAATATAACACAGGCGCGGATCCAGGGGGGGGGGAGAATGGGATTTCTCCCCCCCCAAAATGATTTAAAAAAAAAAAGAAAGGAAAGGAAAAAAGAAAGGAAAAAAAAGAAAAAAAAGGAAAAGAAAGGAAAGGAAAAGAAAAAGGAAAAGGAAAAGGAAAAAGGGAAAGGAACAAGGATAGAAGGAAAATGACCAGGATGTAAACAAATAGAGGCTATTTGTACTGAAGTAAATTTTTTTTAAATCCTTAAAATGTTTCAGAATGAAAGAAATTGCATTTGAAAAATTTAAATGACAATAGAGTTAAATGGCAATAGAGTTATCATTCTCTAAGAAAAAAATATTATCTGAATATTTTTGTAGAAAAATGTTTCGAAATTCTAGACTTTATTTTTAGAAACTGTTTTGATACTTATTTGACTCTAAATATAAAAATTTTTTTATTGTAAAACTATCTTAAATTTTAGAGAAAATGTCTTACAACTTTTCTGTAGAAAACATCTCACAGCAACTGAGAATTTTTCCTTTGAAAGAATTTTTTTTTAAGCAAAAAATTTCTCAGAATCGAATAACATTTCTAAAGGAAAAACTTTTTCGTATTTTAAGAAAATTGATTCAAAATTTCTTCATAAAATTTTTTAAAAACTAACAATTTTCTGAAAGGGTTATTTTTTATATGAAAAATATTTAAGAATTTAAGAGTTTTTCTGTAGTAAAATTGTTTCAACTTCTGAGATAAATATCTCTCAGAGATATAAATATCTCTGATGCATAAAAATCTAACACTTTATTAATTTTTTTCGGAATATTAATGCTTAATGATATTAATTTTTTCGAAAATTAAAAAATTTTATATAAAATTTTACGTGTCTATTCACAGTAGTGACTAGCTTTGCCTGTAAGCCAATTTTTATGACTGAAAAGTAATAATATCAATCTTAAAATTTGGTTTGAATAGAAAAATATTTGATGTTGTGACTGTTTAATCATTAACATTGGCTTATGACGGTCATAGTCAGTCATAACTGTGAATAAGCACGTTTGTAAGACTATAAAAATGGTCCTATCCCAGTTTGAAAATGTGTCACTGAGGAAATTTCCACAGTGATTCCTTGAGGAAATGTCTTCAGGTTCTGACAAATCATAGGTAATCATTGATGACATGTCCTAACATTGTCAGCACTGAATGTTTGCTTTAAGAGTGTGGATAATTCCTCTAAGACGTCTAAAAGGAAATGTCTTCAGAATAGCAGTTTATTAAATTAGAATTTTAAATCTGGGCAACTCTTCAATTTCCAAGAAAAAGATGGCAATATTATCGATTTACTTAAAAAGGTGACATGTCCCCAGAAGGTCAGCCCTGACTACTGCTGACTTTGAGTGAAGACATTTTGAAAATTTGTATGAAACTAACCCAGTACATAGAGATGTCTTGTGGATGTCAGCAGTGACTCTGACATGTCACCGCTCCGTCACTGAGGATGGCTCGAGGACGTTGCCAACTGGGATTTTAGAAGTAAATACGACTGACAGGGTCCCCTTGTGAAAAAAATTTTTTGAGTAAAAAAAAGTTCCGCTAAATCGAAATGATTGAAAAAAAATATTTTTTTTGGTTATTAATTTGTTACGCAATATTAAAAATATTAACAAAAATTAACACAATACCCCCCCCACCCCTCAAACCAAACTTCATTGCTTTCCGATTTTTTGGTAAAAAAAAAATCTCCCCCCCCCCAAATGAAATTCCTAGATCCGCGCCTGATATAACATAACATAGGTATTTTTCATGGGCCTCTGTTCTGTCTTTCACAACTTTTCAATTCACATGAAAATTTCCGAATCACATGAAATTAAGTTTAGTGTTTTGTTGATCACGTTTTTATTCGAAGTTGAAATCAAATAATTAAAATTTAAAAAAATATAAGGAAAAAAGTCCATTCGTTTTACTTTCGCCAAATTTTATTTATGTGAAACAAAACGAAAAAGAAATTCGGATGTGAAATCTAGAACACCAACAAAATTCGGAAATTTTAATTTTCACATTTTTTATGTAAATTACTTTTTTTGGAACAGCGGTCATGAAATCATTTTTTTTTCATCAACAAATTTTTTTTCATCAACAATTTTTTTTTTATCAAAATTTTGTTTTTGCCATCAACAATTTTTTTTCTCCAAATTCCAAATTTATTTTTTATTTATTTTTTAATTTTTTAATAAACATTTTTTTCTTATCAAAAATTTTACTTTTATTAAAATTTTTTCTCCAAAAAAAATATTTTTTCATCATAAACTTTTTCTGACATAAAAATGTTCCATTTTGTCTAACAAAAGAACTAAAAACAAGTAAGAGCCTTAAATCTGTGTCGAAATTTTGAAAACCTCACTTAAGTAATACAATTTTATAATTTTTTACATCACACTAAAGGGACGAAAAGTTAAATATGAACACAAGACGTGCCAAATATCGGGAAGGACCTTTTGGTTTGGACTGCAGTGTGCACTCCATTGACGGACCGATGCCACTATTGATGGCAAATGAAAGAGGAAAATCTTCTCTAATAAAATGGGGAAATTAGCAGAGATCCTACTCTTTTATTTACCATCAATAGTGGCATAAATGGACAAGTACAAATATTAAAAAAATATTACACAAAAAAAAAAATATTATACAAAAAAAAATATTATACAAAAAAAAGGGTATTCCCAACTTACGTTGGGAATACCCTTTTAGGTTTCATCCTTATAACTCTGACTTGGGTCAAACTCAAAAATTTATTGAGAAGATTCAGAAATATATGTCAAAATAGTAATACAAATCAAAATAAGTCAAAATTTTTAACAAAACAAAAAAAAAAGGCCTTTATGTTCCTCAAGAAGGCGATTTAATAAAATTTCTGATGGCAGAGTTGTATAAAGGAGGCCAAAATTCTTTAAAAAATCTATTCTAGAAGTCTGTGCAAAAAAATAAATTTTTGTTGAGTAGTGTTATCAGTTGGAAAAAACGCGGTTTTCGTTGTTTTTAGTTTTTTTTTGTAACAAAAATTTAAAATAATATTTAAAATTAATTTATTTAAAGCAAATTCTAAATTTATCAAAGAATCTTTATGACTGATGACTTTTTTCAAGGATTTTTATGACCGTTATGATTTTATATATGTACGAGTATTAACATTAGGCAGGTAATTATTATAGTTTATTTTGAAAATTTGTGTTTTTGATATCATAACATCTTATAAGGTTTTCGCATCAATAAAAATAGTGGTGGGGTTTGTTTTTTTGAAAAATTTTAGCTCTATCCCGAGTTCTGAACTCATTTTTCTGCAGAGAAAAAGAAGTGGAATATCATTTTTCTTCACCATTCAATTCTACAGAAAAATTTAATATTATGATAGCTTCTTCAAAACTTTCAGAATGTTCCAAAATGTGACAATAAGTGGCAGAAAGTTCGAAAACAAAAACATGTAACTTTTTGCATTTTTTGCAAATATAAATACTAATATATAAATAAAAATATAAAAAAAAATATAATCAAAGTCATTTTAGAAATCGCTTTCGGAACGTGAGGTTTTTTTTACCAAATTTTTTGACAAAAAAAAATAAAATAAAAAAATTAACTTTGTTGAAAGAAAAAAAAAAAAAAAGTTTTTGATGGTAAAATTTTAATAAAAAAAATATTTGGTAAAAACAATTTGATGAAAAAAAAAATTGAAAAAAATTTTAATAAAAAAAAAAATTTTGATGAAATAAAATTCATAAAAAATAGTTGTTACATTTTATTCACCAGATGGAGATTTTTTTTTATTCACCAGTAGGTTAATTGTTATCCAAGTTATAAACCCTTTTGGTTTTAAGATAAAGAACAATAGCGGTTCTCACCCTTGATAGAAAACCAAAAAAGAATAGGAGAAATGAAGAAAACAAGAAAATGTTTGACAGATACAACAACAAAATACATGTATTTGTGTCAAACATTTTCTTGTTTTCTCCATTTCTCCGATTCTTTTTTGTTTTCTATCAAGGGTGAGAACCGCTAATAATTTGTGATAGAAACAATTTTTTTGGTAGAAAAATTTTTTTGATAAAAAATTTAGATAAAAATATTTTTGATGAAAAAATTTAAAAAGATTAAAAAAAAAAAAATATAAAAAATAATCAAGAAAAAAATTATGATGAAAAAAAAAAAAAAAATGTTGATAAAAAAAAAATTTGGTGAAAAAGGGTTTGATGAAAAAATGTTTGACAAAAAAATAAAAAAAAAAAAAAAATTTGGTGAAAACAAAAAAAGTAAGGAATACAAGTTTTTAATGATAAAATTTTATTACAAACTTTTTAATAAAAAAAAAATTGAAGAAAAAACTTTTTAATAAAAAAAAACAATGAAAAAAAAAATTTGAATGAAAAAAAAATTGTTCATGAAATAAAAAAATATAACAAAAAAAAACTGTTATGTTAGAGTTTTTTCTGTAAGTACAGATCGAGCTCGGGACTTAATTATATTTGTTATAAATGTTCAAGTTGAAAAAATGCAGAAGAAAAATTGAATTTCTAAAAATTATAGATATTTCTGGTATTCCCATACCGGTTTCAAACACTCCAGTTAGTGTTATCATCAGTAGGATTTTAAATGTCGGTTTGTCTTGCAGCACAACAATTCTATTTCGCCTCTGAAACAGAAAATGCAAATTCCTTTATTTGTGTCTGCAATTCCAGATCATGTTGGTAACGCTTGCAAAATAATGTAATAGACAAAAAAGTTAAAAGAAAGTATGAAGTGAGGTTGAGATTGCTGGAAATAGAATTGGAGTGTTGGAAACTGTTAAAATTTATTCTGTAGCAACCATAAATATTCACATATACAAAAAACAATTTTCAATAACAAAACAAACCGACATTTAAAATCCTACTGATGATAACACTAACAGGAGTGTTTGAAACCGGTATGGGAATACCAGAAATGTCTATAATTTTTAGAAATTCAATTTTTCTTCTGCATTTTTTCAACTTCTTATAACTGTTATGTTTTAATGTGGTATTATTACACACACAACAACAAATAACATATTGTTGTAGACCAATGGACTATCATATGTAAAAATGTTTTAAATATTTTTGTTGGTTATTGACAATCGTTGCCTAGCTAGTATAGTAAAATTTCTTCGTCTTTCTAATTCCCATTGTGGATAGAGTCGAATATGTATTAATATTTTAGTTTGTGCACAAACGATTTGTCATTATACTCGTTTGCCACTTTGTAAAAAATCGTTTCTATTTTTGCTAAATAATCTTAACAATGGAATCTGACAAATTCCGAAACACGTGTTGATTAAGTCTTGCAAAAATGACCAACATAAATAAATTTAAAACAAAAAAAAAATAATAATTTTCTTGAAAATTATGCTATGAGAATATCATGGTTGTAATTAGTAAAGAAAATAATGACCTCGAGCCAGAATAAACATCCTCAAAATATAATATTTTAAAGGTCGAATAAAACAATTTTTATTGTTTAATAAAAATTAATCAGAATTACCAATTAATTTGTATTTCTTGTTTGAGCAAAATACAAGATTTTTTATTAAAAAACAAGGAAATTTGTTTAATATTGGCAGACTGGGATTACAAGGAATTTTACCAGGTCTTTAAAAATTACTTTTTTTATATATGGTTTTGAATTGAGAAAAGTGTGAAAGAAAAATTTTAATTTTTCTAAAAATTTAAGACATCCTGGTTTGTTTCTTACTAGTTTCATATTATCCAGTTATAATAATCTTCAGAAAAACTTTTAATGTCAAATTTATTTAGTTAATAGTCAATAAAACTCTATATGTGAAAATTATTTACAGATCGCAGCCGACAAGGATTGAACTCATCATCATCTGTAATACTTTGCTATTAACTGCTTCTAACGTACAATCACTCTAGACCGATACGCCAAGTAGGCTGTTAAGCAAGTATCAACTAAATCTGATTTTTTCAATTCGAGTGTGGTTGTTGCTGTTGTTTTTTCTAACAGAAGACTTGTTATTGTAATTATGTGTAAACAAACTTTTATTTTTAGTAATCATTATTCTTCTTCCTCTCCTTCATCAATTCTGATCTAACAATAAGTACTTATTTTTGCAAACATTGCCAGACATGGTCTATATTTTAGACACAAATGTTAGGTGTTGCCATTTTTCCAAAGATACTGATTATTGCCACTTAGGGCGACTTATAGTCGTTATTTTTAAATTACACTCAAAAAATTATGTTAGTAAAATCAACTGAAAATGTCAGTTAAAATAACTACTTTGTAAGTTGTTTTGGGGTCAACTACTTTTTCAGTTAAATCAACTAACAATGTTAGTTATTTTAACTTACAAAAAACAACTGACTTATGTAGTAAAAACTACTTACATTTGTAGTCAAAACAACTAAAATGTAGTAAAAATTAAATAATCAATATATGATTTTTTTTTTTAATTTTTCAGAAAAAAATGAATATCAAATTTTTTCCAAGTTTTTTTTTTTTTTTTTAAAAATTGTAAAAAATAATGAAACGAAAATTTATTTCTAATTTTTTGGAAAAAAAACTTTGAAATTTTATCAGGGATAAAATAAATATAATTAACTACTTTAATTAACTGTTACTACATTACAGTACTTTTTTGTTAGTTATTCAAAAAAACGACTTAAAAGAACTAACAGAAATAGTTGTTTGATATTTTTCATACAAAAACAACTGACTTTGTAGTTGAAAACAACTAACTACTGTAAAATATACAAACAACTAACATGTAGTTACTTACATAATTTTCTGAGTGTATTGTTTCTGTAAAGACAGTCGAGCTCAGCCTCTAATTATAATAAAATACAATTTTTTATATTGATATTTTTCGAATTACAATGGATCTATTTTGAATAACAATTGATCTTTTAATAATTTAAATTAATCTATTTCGAATTACAATTGATCTTCATTGAATTACAATTGATCTTTATCGAATTACAATTGATCTATTACGAATTACAACTGATCTTTTTACAATTGATCTTATTCGTATTTCAATTGGATTCTTCGAATTAGAATTGATCTATTTCGAATAACAATTGATCTTTTTCGAATTACAATTGACCTTTTAGATTTAAAATTGATCTTTTTCGAATTGCAATTGATCTTTTTCAAATTACAATTTATCTTTTTAAAATTTCAAATGAAATCTTCGAATTACAAATGGAATCTTCGAATTACAATTGGAATCTTTGAATTACAAGCAAACTTTTTGAACTACAATTTTTCCTCCTGCAAAAGCAACAACTTCAAAAGTCTAGTTTAAAGTATTATTATTAAGTTCTACCTTATTGTAAACAAGTACCAGCAGTTAAAAGAGGAGACTCAACTAATTACTTGGTGGTCATTTTCATTACCATGTTGCTGTGTTGTAGTCAGTTAATATCCTTTATTATTTTTTTTATTTGGCTTGTAAAGTCATTATGCTTTTTACTGGCTCTACATCTGTGTAAATGGCTGCTCAGTTTTTGGAACTCTTTACATTTGAAATTCTTTATATTTTTAACCACTCTTAAGCAATTAGGAGTTGGTTTGATATACTACATAAAAAAATTGTATATACATAAATAATTTTTTTTTTTATTATTTATTTATAGTTGATTTAGCAAATGTTTTTTTTAGTCTGGATGGAAGTGTAAGTGCTGGGCGAATAAGGGCATTGATAAACAGACATAATAATGTTATATTCGGCAGTGCCGTAACAAAACTACCGTCACAATTTTTCAAAAATTTAACAGATTTATTTCTTAATTTGTTTTTATTAATCAAAATTTTTCTGATTTTAATTATTTTTAATCAATTCTAATTTAAAGATTTCAATTATAATTCGAAAAATACAGTTGTAATTCGAAAAATATCAATATTAATTCGAAAAATATCAATTGTAATTCAAACAGATCAACTGTAAATAAAAAAGATTAACGTAATTCGAAAAATTTCAATTGTAAAAAAGTTCAATTGTAATTAGAAAAGGGACAATTGCTATTCGAAAAAAATCAATTGTTATTCGAAGATTCCAATTGAAATTCTATAAAGATGGAATGGAAATTCAGTTTATATTTTTCAAATTGCAGTTGGAATCTTCGAATTTCAATTGATCTCTTTGAATTACAGTTTATCACTTTTAAATTTCAACTGATCTATTTCGAATCTTAATTGACCTTTTTCGAATTACAATCTGTTTGAATTACAATTGATATTTTCGAATCTAAATTAATATTTTTCGAATTACAATTGATATTTTTCGAATTAAACTTGATTTGTTTCTAATTGCAATTGACCTTTTTTGATTTACAATTGGAATTTTCGAATTACAATTGAATTTTCGAATAACAATTGAATTTCCGAAGTACAAATAGAGCTTTCGAATTACAAGTAGAATCTTCGAATTACCAATGTAATTGAAGCGTCCATTTGTAAATCGATCATTCCATTTGTAATTCGAAGATTATTCTTCTTGTTATTCAAATATTCCTTTTGTAATTAGAAAATTTCAATTGTAATTTAAAGAATTCAATTGTAATTGTAATTCAAAAAATTTCAACTAAATTACTATTGGAATCTTCGAATTACAAATAGAATCTTCGAATTACAAATACAATCATCGAATTACAAATGGAATATTCAAATTAAAGATAGAATCTTCGAACTACAAATGGAATATTCAAATTACATGTACACTAGAGCAATGGTTCTCAAATGGTGGGTCGTGACCCCCTAGGGGGTCGCGTACGACTTTTAGGGGGGTCGCGAACAATTTTGTTAAAACTTAAATTTTGGTAAATTTAAAACACATTTTTTTTATTGTTGTGTTATAAAAATAGAAGAATTTCAGGGCAGTCGCGAACAATTTTGTTAAAACTTAAATTTTGGTAAATTTACAACACATTTTTTATATTGTTGTGTTATAAAAATATACAAATACTTTTATTAAAAAATAAATTTTTTTCATCACTTAAGGTCCCTCCGTAATCACTGTGTAGTTGATAATTTCCCGGAATGCCCAACACTGATTAGTGAAGTTTTTTGTCTGAGTGGAATCTGACAGTTCGTTTTCTATTAATTTTTCGATGCTGATTCCGAATCTGGGTTTCAAATTTTTCTAGTACGTTAGGTTTTTGAGAAAACAAAAGGCAAAGTTCACAAAAACGTATTCTTGTGCATTTTTAAGAGCTTTGTTTGTGATATTTTGGTATTTTTGTTTTATTTTCGGAAAAAAAAAAAATGGATGACGATAGTAGATTTCGATATAAAATGCCGTAGTTCGGGACCTGGTTTCCAAATTTTTGAGGAAATTGAGGTCATAGTTCACAAAAATTGTGTACTTTTATTTTTTAGAAGTTTTTAACGTGAAATTTTTGGTATGCGTCTGGGATCTGACCAAACGGTTTCGATCAGGGTTGTCAGATTTTTTTTACGCTCATCGCCAAATCGGATGTCAAAAATCGCCAAAACTCAAATTTTTTCAGTTTTAGTTAAAAAAAATAATTATTTTTATTTAAAAAAAATATGTTTTGTTTTCTTTATAATGGCTAAAAAATAATAATACTCAAAAATCGCCAAAATCCTAGAAAATAAATAAAAATTGCCAAAAGTCAATTTTTTTAGTTTTTGTATTTTTTTACTTCAATTGGTAATTTATAAATTTTTAAAATCTGTCTATAGGCAATAAATTTCACTCAAAATTCATTTATGCTTGTTTTCTGCACTAATGCAAAAACCCCAATCGATCCATGATAATCGGTCTTGAATATTTCTTAATTTTCTTATCGCTATTTTTACTCAACAACAGTTTACAACAGCGTAAAATTGGGGAAAAAAGTAATTAATTTTTTTGTGATTTGCATATTATAGTTTTTGACTCTCCTGGACACTGGACAAATTTCCCAAATGTTTTTTGTTTTGTTTTAATTCATAAAGAGCCATTTAGACGAGCAGACTTGTAGAAAGTCTGTCGAAAATGTTAAAAAAAAGTTTTTACAAAAAAAAAAAGTTCTAAGCGCAGCAAAAGTAAATAAAATTTGATAATTTGAAATAATCGGGGCGTTTATGAAACCAATGCGGATTGGTTTGACAACACATTTTCACGGAAATCAGCTGTATGTGTTTATGAATCCAATCCAATTCCAATCGAAGAGAAAATGAGAAAATTTCCGTTCGAAAACGAAAATGTGCGTTCATGAATTCCATTCAGTTGGTTTGACAGTTGGAAAATTTTCGTCAACGTTTTGCTTCGGGGATTTGTAAGAAAAGTTGGAAATAGTTAAATTAAAAAAAATTAAAAGCAAAAGTTAAATGACAAAATGTGAGTAACATGTTCTTTTTTGTTTTTGCCTTGTTTTAAATATTTTTTCTCATTTTTATTTTAAAAGGGGAAGGTACAAAATTAATGAGCAAAATGCGGTTAGTTCTTCATGAGTTTGTGGAAAATTCTCCATACATTCCAACATTTGTTTCGGTTTTTACTTTGTCCCCTGTTCCAAAAAAGCAAACATTAAACATTAAAAAATATGAAAATAAAATTTCCAATTTTTTTTTTTGTGTCCTAGGCCGATGTTCCAAAAAAAAGTAATTCACATAAAAAATGTGAAAATGAAAATTTCTGATTTTTTTTGATGTTCTAGATTTCACATCCGATTTTTTTTTGTTTTTTTTTTTTCGTTTTGTTTCACATAAATAAAATTTGGTGAAAGTAAAACGAATGCACTTTTTTTCTAATATTTTTTTAAATTTTAATTATTCGATATCAACTTCGAATGAAAACGTGATCAACAAAACACTAAACTTTATTTCATGTGATTCGGAAATTTTCATATGAATTAAAAAGTTGTGAAAGACATAACAGAGGCCCTAGATTTAGCTTCCGTGAAATTGAAACGAATGCACTTTTTTATCTTTAATTTTAAAATTTTAGTTATTCGATTTTAGCTTTGAATGGAAACGTAAACAACAGAACACCAAATTGGATTTCACGTGATTCGGAAAATGTGAACTGAAAAGTTATGAAAGACAGAACAGAGGCCTTTGTTAAGTGTGTATGATATTTTTTTATAATTGTGAAGCGCAATAAAACTAGCTGAAAATGATTGAATCTTAAGAAATCGGATCAGTAAGGTATAATTTTTAGTTCGTTGTAAAAAACTAGTACATAGTATTGTGTCTAAGTTTTTTCAGATAACGTGAATATCGATGTCAAGAAAAGAAGTCATCAACATATTTTTATGCGATCCATCAAGATTGATATATTCAAGACGCATCAAGATTTAAAGGCAGCAATATTTTTTATAATTAGTATAGAAAAAATTTCTCATTCTATAGACAAATCTACAAGTTTTTCTCAAGAAATTCTATCGAAAAGAGTCACAGAATCTAAGAATTATTCTACCGAAAAAATTTTACAGAATTTGAGAAATTTTCTGTTAAAAAAATTCTCAGAATCTGAGAATTTTTCTATAGAAAATCAGTCTCAGAACCTGGGAATTTTTCTATGGGAAATCAGTCTCAAAATATGAGAATTTTTCTATAGAAAAAATATCTCAGAATCTGAGAATTTTTCTATAGAAAAATGTCGTAGAATCTAAGAGTTTTTCTATACAAAAATTTCTTAGAATCTAAGATTTTTTCTATACAAAAATGTCGTAGAATCTGAGATATTTTTTACACAAAAATGTCTCAAAATCTCAGATTTTTTCTATAAAAATATGTCTCAGAATCTGAGATTTTTTCTATAGAAAAATGTCTCAGAATCTTAGATTTTTTCTATAGAAAAATGTCTCAGAATCTGAGATTTTTTCTTTAGAAAACTGTCTCAGAATCTGAGATTTTTTCTATAGAAAAATGTCCCTGAATTTGAGATTTTTTCTTTTGAAAAATGTGTCAGAATCCGAAATTTTTTCGAATTTTTCACTAGAAAAATTCTCAGATTCTGAGACATTTTTTCTATAGAAAATTTCAGATTCTGAAAATTTTTTTCGATAGAAAAATTCTCAGATTCTGAGACATTTTTTCCTTAGAAAAATTCTTAGATCCTAGAAAATTCTCAGATTCTGAGATATTTTTTATATAAAAATTCTCAGATTCTGAGACATTTTTCTATAGAAAAATTTTCAGATTCTGAGACATTTTTTCTATAGAAAAATTCTCAGAATCTAAGACATTTTTTCTATAGAAAAATTCTCAGAATCTGAGACATTTTTTCTATAGAAAAATTCTCAGAATCTGAGACATTTCTTCTATATAAAAAATTCTCAGATTCTGAGACATTTTTTCTATAGAAAAATTCTCAGATTCTGAGACATTCTTTCTTTAAAAAATTTCTCAGATTCTAAGACATTTTTCCTATACAAAAAATTCTCAGATTCTTAGACATTCTTTCTTTGGAAAATTTCTCAGATTCTGAGACATTTTTTCTATATAAAAATTCTCAGATCCTGATACATTTTTTTTATAGAAAAATTCTTAGATTCTGTGACATTTTTTCTATAGAAAAATTATCAGATTCTAGCACATTTTTCTACAGAAAGGTTTTCGTATTCTGAATTGTGAGACATTTTTCTATAGAAGAGACATTTTTCTATAGAAAAGACATTTTTATATAGAAAAGTGTTCATATTCTGAGATTTCAGATTTTTTAAAAGAAAAAATTTCTAGAAACTGGGTATTTTCTATAGAAAAGTCTCAGAATCTGAGAGTATTTCTATTGAAAAAATGTTTAATAACAGAAAAATTTTCAGATTTTGAGTTCTTCATAAAGTTCTGAGACATTTTTCTCATTATCAACTTTTCTTTAAAATTTGTAAGCATTCAAAAAATTAAAAAAAAAAAATTAATTAAAAATAATAAACTTTTCGTAGTTTTTATTTAAATTTTAAAAGGAAATGGTGTAAAAAAGCCATTACTAATACAAGGTAATACTACCAAATTATTTACGTAATATCACCTATTTATCAATGCTATTTTACCTAAAAAGCTAAGGTATATTTCTGTCAACCATAATAAATTTTCGAACATAGGAATTACCTTAGCTTTTAAGTAACATTACCTTTTAACTTAGCAAATGCCCCGTTTGCCTGGCGCTAAGGTATTGTTATACTATAATTTTAGGTAATATTACCTCGATTTTTTTTGTGTGTACACACTTTAGCTTAAAATCTTCAGTCGTACAAGTATTTTGATTCCGAAATTGGGTGCAAAAAATAATAAGAGGCCAAATGGGCAACAAGTTGCCGATATTTAAAAAAAAAATCATAAAAATGGAACAAATAAGCTAAATTTTCATACAAAATATGACCCAAAAATATGCATTTATAGCAGAATATGCAAAACATGCATTTTAACCAAAATATGCAAAAATGTCCATTCACGAATCGATGCCTTTTAAAAAGCAAATTCTTTGTTGTGCAAAGAAATTTATCCTGAGCCAATGAAATATGTAAAGCAACTGGTATTTTTCCATACAAAAGTAATGCCAGATCCTAAGTATATATTAGACTTAAGGAAAACAAAAGATGGATTTGTATAAAATTCCTTCCTTAATGGATCAATAATCAAAAAAATGTAATTCCAAAGAAATGCTTGACAGTTTGTTATTTGTTAAAAAATAATTTTTTGTTTACAAACTGCCATATTATAACAAATCTGACTTTGACTTTTAAACAGATTTGTTATAAAATACGACTCTGTATTTGGAAAACCAGAGTCGTATTTTGTAAATACATGTGTCTCCGCTAAGTTCGAACGCAATAGATATTTTTTTCGAACAAAGGAATTCGTCACGGTTTCATGAACGCTTCGAAAATTGGAAACGGAATTGAATTTCGTTTCCAATCCAATTTCGTTGTGGATTCATGAACGACATGAATGGCTCTACTAATCTTTTGAAATTATTCAGGAAATAATTTGACAAAATCGCCAAAGAAATCGCCAATCATTTTGTAAATCGCCAAAAAATCGCCACGTCGCCAAATCGAAAAACTCGTCGCCAAATACATTTCAAAATCGCCATATCTGACAGCCCTGGTTTCGATTAATCTTTCAATGCTGCTTCTGAATTTTGTTTCCAAATTTTTCCATTACTTTATGTTTTTTAAAAAAACTAACGGCAAAGTTCACGTTAATAATATTTTTTTTTTTATGTGGGGGGGGGGGGGGGGGGTCGCGAAAAATTTGAAATATTGAAAAGGGGTCGCAAAGCAAAAGTTAGTGAGAAGCTCTGCACTAGAGTGTCCCTTATTTTGGAAATGTTGAGACGGTACCCGCTCATTTTTTTCCTTTTGACTTAAAAATAACTGAGGAAAAATTTTACGCCCCTACGACCACGTCTTCCCTACGCGACGGGGCCTTAAAGAGCGGGGCCTAAAAAATCATTTTTCCATACAAACCAAATTTTTTTTTTTTATTTTTAATTTTTTTGGTATCAATTATTATATTAATTGGTAAGCTTATTCACGACAAAAAAATTGATTTTGGTGGGATAAGGCTTTCAGCTCTAAAAAATTTTTCGAAAAAAAAATTTAGAGCCGCAGGGGTCCTACAATAAAAAAATTTAAAAAAATATTTTTTTTTAGTTTTGACAAGCAACGGTTTTAGTTGCTATGTTGCTTTAAATGATATATATTCATAAAAAGATATTATTTGTATCTGTGACATCTGTATCGTGTTCTAACACGAAGGGTAAAAATGCATTTTTAAGTTTTTTGAAATACGATAAAGATGTCACAGATATGAATAATATTTTTTTTGAATATATATCATTAAAAGCAGCATACCAACTAAAACCATTGCTTGTTAAAATTAAAAAAAAAAAAATTTTAAAAAATTTTTACGGTAGGACCCCAACGGTTCTAAATTTTTTTTTTTGAAAAAGATAAAGAGGTCACAGATATGAATAATATTTTTTTTTGAATATATATCATTAAAAGCAACATAACAACTAAAACCGTTGCCTGTCAAAACAAAAAAAAAAAAATTTTAAATTTTTACAGTAGGACCCCAACGGCTCTAAATATTTTTTTTCGAAAAATTTTTTAGAGCTGAAAGCCTTTGTCGTGAATAAGCTAACCAAGTTATATAATAATTATTAACAAAAAAATTAAAAATCAAAAAAAAAAAAAATTGGTTTATATGGAAAAATGATTTTTAAGGCGTAAAATTTTTCCTGAGTTATTTTTAAGTCAAATGGAAAAAAATGAGCGGGTACCGTCTCAATATTTCAAACATTTCCAAAATAAGGGACACTCTAATGTACATACAGAAAAATAAATTTCCAACTGAATTTTTCAGTTGTATCATCTCATAATTCGGTTGTCGCTACTATTTTCTGAGTGTGACAACCGAATTTTGTGGTTGTTTTATTAAATATCTGTTGTAAAAAACAATACGCAAATGTAAAAACCGATATCACAGTACAACACTAAAAAAATTACGGGGATCCTACGATAAGTCCTGGTAGAGGAGTCTAAAATATACGTGTGTCGGCGTTTTGCAAGATCACATCGGAATTTTATTTCAGAGACGGTTAAAGTTTCCTAGCTTTGGCCTATTCGTGCAACATATCGGTATATAAAACTATGTTTTCTTTACATCCCAGGTGCATAATGTGTTTACAATATTATGGAAAATATTTTTGTGGAATATATTAACCATCTAACTCCCTCTCATAACAGTATTTTTTCGTTCGATTCTAAAAAATCTTAAAAAACATCCCGAAAGAGGGGGAGGGCGGGATGAATTGTTCTACAAAAATGTTGGTCACAAAAATTTACTATTCACGTCAGAACACAGAATAGAGCAAAAAATACCGTTATGAGAGGGAGTTTGAGGGTTAATATTTTCCACAAAAACATTTGTCATAACTTTTTCTACAAAGTTGCTGAACATACCATACACCTCACATGGGAAACTTTAACCGTCTATACAATAAATTCCGATGTGATCTTGCAAAACGCCAACACACGTGTATCTTTTTTGTCTCCTCTAGCAGAACCAATCGTCGGAACGCCATAATTTTGAAAAAAATTTGAAATTGTTGTACAGTGTATTTAGTTGTATTGACTATATTTTTTAGTCGAAAATTTGTTTTTTACATCTATAAAGGGTGTAAATGACTTAGAATCAAACATGGATAATGAGTCCCTGACCAATATTTCTATGAGTTACAAACGGAATGCCAATCTTATATAGTCTGACCACCATAATGAAGTGGAGGGCATTAAAAAATGCTATATAAATAATACATATTTATGTTTATAGTTGAATTGGCAAATGTTTGTTTAAGTCTGCTTAGAAGTGAATGTGATGGGCGAATAAGTTCGCATTAACACAAAAATAGAAATTTTCTTTAAACTAAAAACAAATGACATCAATATACTTAAAGTAGTAAGGTAAGTGGCAAATCTGCCAGCCCAAACCACAGAAGCTATAGACTTAAAATTTGAAATGTATGTTGCCCATCTGAAATATTGATCCACTAAGGCTAGGTTTTTTGAAGTTCTGATTCTTAGGGTTTAAAAAAGTGTACTTTGGTACTTTTTATGTATGCTGGTGGGAAAAATATTCCGAAAAAGTACATTATGGACATTCCCTAACCTAACCTAAGGGTGCAAAAGGGTAAATGATGTCATAGAAACTTAATATGTAGGATTCTTCAGGAGAAAAACAAAAATATTTAAAAAAAAATCTTTTGGAAATTTCAGTTTTAATGGGGTAAAATTTTTGGTACTTTTTCTCCAAAAATTTGGAAATTTTTAAATAATTTACATCTCTCGCGGAAAATAAAAAAAAATATTTTATTAAATTGTGTTTTACAAAAAAGTGTGAAATAAGTCGAAAAATGTACTAAATTTATATAATGTTAATATAAATAATTAATGTTCAGCGAAATTCGATCGCGGTTCTTTTCTTAAAACATTTAAACCCTCTATCTCCTATTTTTAGGGGCCATTTTGCATTTTTTTTGTAAATATTCTCATAGAAAACCACTAAACGTGCGTTTGAAGGGTTAAAATGTTCTGCAAAGATTTTTTGCATCAAATTTCACCAGGAGTTGTCAAAGGACAATAGCTCGTACGATGTTAGCAAAATATTAAAAAAAGTAAAATTGTGTAGTACTTATTATATTAAATTTGTTTTACTACTTTACAATTTTCCTTTGTTATGCATTTTGCTTATATATTTTTGTGGAATATTTTAACACTTTAAATGTACGTTTTAGTGGTTTTTAATAAGGATATTTAAAAAACGGACTCAAATGACCCCCTAAAATGGGAAATAGAGAGCTAATATGTTTAGAGATGGGCAAAGGGTAAATACTAGGGTGGGTCGTTTTGCCACTTTTTTGTCGTATCGAAACGCTATACCCGGCAAAAGTTGTCTACCCAGATGGGTATTACAGATGTGAATTTTTTTGGAAATCGGTTGATATCTTCTGCTCTCAGAATGGGCTCAAAGTTTCGGAATTTCGGCTAAAAATCCCAAAATGACAATTATTGAGGCTCGAAAAAGCGGTTATTTTTTTTTGGTAAAGATATGTTATTTTAAACGTAAACTCCATTTTAGTCATCAAAATGCAGTTTTAACCCCTCCCGGAAGTCCAGGGAATACCCCCGATATCCAAAGAGAATGTGAATTTCGGCTAAAAATACACTAATTGATAATTATTGTGGTTTGAAAAAGTGACATAATGTTTGGGTACAAATATGTTATTTTAGACGTTAAATCCTTTTTAGGCATCAATATGCAATTTTAAACCCTTTCGGAAATCCAGGGAATACCCCCGATATCCTAAGTGGGAGGCGAGTTTCCAAAATTGTAAAAAATTCAAGTCCAGATAAAGTGTCATTATATATGTGTAAAGATGCCTTGAAATGCTATTTTAAACGATTCCTCCCAACCCCCAATATCAGGAAAAATTGTCACAAATTGAGATTTGAATTTAAATTTTGTTGGAGCTTGTCTAGAAATTAAATCCGATTTTATTATGCCATCCCTTGCGTTTCTGTCGCACACTCTAGAGATTGCTTCAGTTACTAATTTTACTGTTCGTTCGACTGCAACTGAATGGCACGGAAACTGTGTTTTCAGTAAGTGAAAGTTTGTCAATAAGTTATTTATTTGATACCGTCCTTTAAACGGGTCGACAATCTGTCATAATCGCGGGAAGAATATTTTCGGGCAGTGCAAAGAACGCATTGGTTTGAATGGATGAATGAACTACAGCCTTTTTTTTACTTTGAGCCAACACTCAGGGGATGCCCCCTACTAATGCAATGCATTGTGTTGATATTAGGAAAATAGGTTATGAGGAGAAGGAAAGAGGGAGTAGTGTTTGTGGACATTTAATTTGAACTTTTCTAAATTATAGCCTTCTGGAAAGATTTTTGCGGAGAGTTTATTCCACATACGGCAAGTTCGACCGAGAAACGAATTTTCTCTGTTTGGTGTTTCTTTGGTCAATATCGTGATCTACAAATTGTCTCAAAAACATGACGAGAACCATCAGCAATGGAATGAGTTCTGAGTTGCATCACCACATAGACTTTAGGTATGAAATTAACTATTTCTATGAGTTCCTTGCTTTGCAGTTGTCAACCTGCGAGCCTTGTTCAATTTTCCAGGGATCATGGAAGCAAAAACCTCCGAGCACTCTGCCAAATCAATAGCTTTAGCTAAAAGATACAAGTATTTGAAGTCCTTACTGAGTTTTTTAAGCTCTTCGGAACTGTGATAAGGAAGATCACATTTAATTGCTATAAATGACACCACAGGAAGTTTTTCAAATCCGGGTAATTTTAAACCAATAGAACCTGTGTAAAAATTGGGACCTGATGTTTGGCCGTCGATATGCTTAAACACACAGAAAAAGGTTTAGTTGGAATTCCATTATGAAAACGGAATTTTGATAAATCTTATAAATTTTTAGTTGTTATTGTAAATTTTTTATCACCATACCAAATAAATAACAGCAGTAATAATTAATTATCAATCGTGACCGAATGGATGTATCAACAACTAATAATTTGGTAAATATACCCAAACTAAAAACTAATAAAGTTTTTGAAAAATATTTAGTAAGTACAACCGATTCTTTTAGTCTTTATTTTCCCTCTCGACCAATAATCATTTGTTTAAATTAATAAATTGCAAAAACATTAGGTAATAGTACCCACAACTGAAAATATTGGTTAACTTAACCAAATTTTCAATAATTTTTTATTTTTGAAAAGTTTTACTAAATTATAAATTTGTATTGGTATTCTCAACTAATAATTGGTCGTTAGAATTTAATTTCGATTACAAAACTAAAACGTCAAAAAAAATAGAAAAGTAATTAGTTTAAAGAAAAATGTTATTGTGTTCAGACGTTTTTTAAATTTTAAAATAAAATTCATATAAAATTCTTTAAAAAATGTTACAAATTTTGACGGTAAGTTGATAGCACTGCCCAAATACAAAGAATTGAAATTTATAAATCTTATTTTAGATATTTTCACACGCAACTTTAATGCAGATGCTAAAGATGATATTTTACCCAGAAGTCGACAATATAATCAATTTTGAGCCAAAATGTCCAGAGAGTGGTAACAAATTTAAGGTTAATAAATGCCAGAATATTGAAATTAACAAAGGTTCACCCAAAACTATTCTCAGAATCGGAGACATTTACTATAGGAAAAATGACTTAAAATCTGAGACTTTATCTGTAAGAAAAATCGCTCAAAATCTGAAATTTTTTCTGTCGGAAAAAAATCTTAGAACCTAAGACTTTTTTTTCGAATCTGATACTTTTTCTATAGGAAAAATTTCAGAATTTGAGACTTTTCCTCATTATCTTAGACTTTTTCAATAGGAAAATTCTAAGATACTTCTACATTTTTTCTTTAGAATATATTCTATTATATTTTCTGAGATATTCTTTTACAGATTCTGAGACATTTTTTCTGTAGAAAAATCCTCGGATTCTGAGATATGTTTCTAAAAAAAAAAAATTCTAGAAGTCTGAGATATTTTTTTCGATTTTTTCACTGACATTTTTTCTTAAGAGATATATTTTCAATTCGAATTATTTTTTCTTCAGAATGTCTCACAGATTCTGAGACAATTTTTTTTTTAGAAAAATTCTTAGATTTTAAATTTTATCTATCACAATTATCAATTTTAATTTATTTTTTCTATTGTATGTATTTTATTTCACTTTTTAAATTATAACATTTTTACAATCAAATAAATTAGTAAAATTGCTTATTTCAAAAGAAACAGTTTAAAAAAATATTGATTGGAACAACTATATAACGCTTTTTAAAATTCGATCACTCTAACCAATGTCAATTTTAACATAAAAATATTCGGTTCTTATAATAGATATTTACCGGTGGAGACAACTGAATTGGCAGTAGAGGCAACTGAATATTGTGATAGTTGGTGCAACCGCAAAAATTCAGTTGGCAAACAATTCAGTTGCAACAACTGAATCTATTTTCTGTGTGAAGAGAACTCGCAATGGTACTTCGATAAAATGCAAAAGGCAACCTGTCCATTGCATGGATTTTCCTATTAATTCTTCTAATTTTCGAAGAATTCTACCTCTATGGAAAATACAACTTTTAAAATATTCGCTTTACTCCACTAGATTTGTTTACCATATAAACACTTTATGATAACCTCTAGCCAAACAAAATTAAAAGATATAAATACATCTAGAAAAATCTAGCTTGAAATATCTCCCATATACTCACTTATCGATTTTGACAAGCCCGGCGTTTGAGTTGAGTCTCGGCGAGAACTATAAAATTATTAATGTTCCATATTACCAAAAATGGCTTTGAAAGGTTTAAAAAATGCCCAATTTTCCACCTTTCTCCGATCACGGCGGGGGTTCTTGACCCCCAAGGGGGGTCAATAATTGCTTTTTTAGGCATAAATGTGAGATGACGTTTCAAATAACACATCTTTATAAAACAAAATGCCACTTTTCGAACCTCAATAATTGTCAATTTGGGTATTTTTAGCCGAAATTCACTTCAACAATCGGATTTCCGAAAGGGATTAAAATTGCATTTTGATGCCTTAAAGGGATTTAACTTCTAAAATAACATATTTGTACCCAAAAATTATGTCACTTTTCAAAACCACAATAATTATCAATTAGGGTATTTTTAGCCGAAACTCACATCCTCTTTGGATATCGGGGGTATTCCCTGGACCTCCGGGAGGGGTTAAAACTGAATTTTGATGCCTAAAATGGAGTTTACGTTTAAAATAACATAACTTTACCAAAAAAAAATAACCGCTTTTTCGAGCCTCAATAATTGTCATTTTGGGATTTTTAGCCGAAATTCCGAAACTTTGAGCCCATTCTGAGAGCAGAAGATATCAACCGATTTCCAAGAAAATTCACATCTGTAATACCCATCTGGGTAGACAACTTTTGCCGGGTATAGCGTTTCGATCCGACAAAAAAGTGGCAAAACGACCCACCCTAGTAAATACCCAAAAGGTCGGTATAAACTATGGTGTAGAAAATTTGGTGAACAAAAACATTTTGCAGCAAAATTTAATGAATTTTATACTAAATTTTATCAATAAAAATAAAAATGCTTACAGAGCAGTTGGTAAATAAGAACTTAAGGCAATAACTATATGAATTTTGATTTTTTTTAGATTTTCCCAATTTGTTTACAGTTAGTATTAGAGGGGTCACAAGTGAGACCGAACCCCATTGTTTTAACAAATAAAATAATAGTACTTTTTTAGAAAAAATAGTACTTTTTTAGAAAAAGTAGTACTTGTTTTATAAGAAAAGATTGTGTTTTTTAGGAAAAATAGAAAAAAGTACTTTTTTATAAAGAATTGTTTTTTTTTAGAAAAAGTAGCACTTTTTTTGTAAAATAGTACTATTTTAGAAAAGTACTATATCACCTTTAAGACAACATTTTTTTTTCTAAATAAGTACTTTTTTCCTAAAAAAGTATTATTTAAGAAAATATATTACTTTTTAGGAAAAATTACTTTTTCCTTAAAAAAAAATACTTTTTTGTCTAAAAAGTAAAATTTACCACGAAAGGGTTTTCAAAGGGTACTAAAAACTGTACTGAAAAATTGGAAAAATCTAAAAAAAAAATCAAAGTGTCAGATTTGACATCGAATGCCCCACATACATATTTATTTTTGAAAAAATTACTCATTGCAAATGACGATTCAGCTTATTGACAACCAGAGCTTAGGAAAAACTTACTTTTTTTTTCTTAAAAAAACACTTTTTTCGAAAAAAGTATTTTTTCTAAAAAAGTATTTTTTCTAAAAAAGTATTTTTTCTAAAAAAGTACTTTAATACTAATTTAAAAAAAAAAAAATAGTTTTTTACTTTTCTAAAAAAAAATTTAAAGTGTCAGATTTGACGTGGAGCGCCCCATATATATATTTATTTTTAAAAAAATTACTCATTGCAAATGACGATTCAGCTCATTGACAACCAGAGCTTTCCATATGTTCGATTTTAAATGCTTTTTATAAATACCCAAATAAATTCCCAAAACCGGTATTTATCTTTTATTTACCAATGCATCGGCTAAATACCTTGTAGAATCCCATCACTAAATATGTTCTACGAAGAACCGCCATCAAATTTTACCTAAGACATGTATAAACAATATTTAGCTCAGAAGTAGATTTAATACTTATTTCTAACTACACTCTAAACAAATGAGTCCATTTTCCTACTACAAATTGGGTAAATTTTAACAAATTCAAATAATATATTTACTATAAATGTGTAAATTTCCAATAATTTTTTGGTACAACTACACATTTTGTGTAAATTTACCCAATTTATAGTAGGAAACTGAAATCATTTTAATTAGAGTGTACTTAAGAGAAATACAACTTTTTTTCTTGGCGTTTTTCGCGAAAACGCGAATTGACACTTGTATTTTATTTTCATCCCTACTTTCAGAATTTATCGGTCTGGCCCATGTGTATAAAAGTCTGTCGGACGGTGTTGTGAAAACAAGTCTAATCAAAAGTTATAATTAAAAAAAAAATTTCGAGAAAAGTTGAAAATCGAAAAATTTTGTTCGCATATCATTGCATATTTTAGTCCTAAGAGCATATTTTAGCATAAAAACATATTTTTAGGGCATATATTTGTGTTTTGTGAATAATTTTACGAAAAACATCTCCACTTAGCCTGTGTTGTCACTTGGTTTTTTTTTCAGATTTTCTCATTGTACAACAATTATTATTTCTCAGAAATAATAAATATGGACTCAAACCGAACTAAATAAAAATTCAGTTATAAAATATACAGTCCAACAATATCCCAGTAAAAGCTTCCATTACCAAGTAATGGGGTTTTCGCCTTAAAATAGATGGTGGTAGCTAGTTACTCGGTTGGTGAAACACTCATTATTTTAACATGGCGATGTCATTGGAGTAATGACCGCATACCCACTCGCTTACGAGAATGCTACTGAAAAACTACATACATTAGTACCACAAATAATGAGCTACTAGTATCCCAAAAATAACTCGTTACCCACCCCTTACAAAAATGCTACCAAATAACAGCATACATTAGTCCTTAAAATAAGTAGCTACCAGTAGCCTAAAAATAACTCGTTACCCACTCCTTACAAAAATGCTACCAAATAACAGCATACATTAGTCCCAAAAATTGGCCGTCTTCCCTCAGCAAAGACCCAGCAAAATTTTTTGGAATCGTTTCTTTGGCAATGTATTCTAGAATAGATTCCCCAGTAATGTTACTCCATTCCTCTACTGTTTCCACGGAATCGATAAAAAAACTTATAATTTTTGGAAAAAATGTCAAACTGAAAATAAAATTTATAAAAAAAAAACAATTTATTTGTTATTTTTTTGGTGACAAAATTATGGATTTTCGCAGCACTAATTGTGCTTTTAAATACATTCTCGATACATATGGCAGAAAAACCGTAAGTACACATCTTAATTTGGAATATCTACGTGGTACTTACAATTTGTTTCATGGTTTCTTTCAGATTGTAAAAATTTATGTACATTTATGCTGTCGGCTGTACTGATGGAAATATTAAGAAGCATATTCTATCCATTTTCTCAAAACTAAAAGCGTGGGATATTATATTCATTGTTAAGGAATGATCAGGGTTGTACCATGTATGTATCCACAGTTTAAGATAATTTTTTATAGGTACAAAAAGTTTTAAAGTCCGATATTTTTTCTTAAGGGAAAATGTGGCGAATTTTATAGCAAAAATGTGTCAAAATCTAAGCCTTTTCTATAGGAAAATTTATATTTTTCCTATAAAAAAAAAGTCCCGGATTCTGAGACATTTTGCCTATAGAAAAAGTCTCAGATTCTAAGACATTTTTTCTATAGAAAAAGTCTAAGATTCTGAGACATAGGAAAAAAATGTCTCAAAATCTGAGACTTTTTCTATAGGAAAAATGTCGCAGAATCTGAGACTTTTTCCATAGGAAAAATGTCTCAGAATCTGGACCTTTTTCTATAGGCAAAATGTATCGGAATCTGAGAATAAATAGGACATTTTTCCTATAGAAAAAGTATCAGATTCTGAGACATTTTGCTTATAGTAAAAGTCTCAGATTCTGAGACATTTTGCCTTTAGAAAAAGCCTCAGATTCTAAGACATTTTTCCTATAGAAAAAGTCACAGATTTTGAGACATATTTTTCCTATGTCTCAGAATCTGAGACTTTTTCTATAGGAAAAATGTCTCAGAATCCGAGACTTTTTCTATAGGAAAAATGTCTCAGAATCTGAGACTTTTTCTATAGGAAAAATAAAATGTCTCAGAATCTGAGACTTTTTCTATAGGAAAAATAAAATGTCTCAGAATCTGAGACTTTTTCTATAGGAAAAATGTCTCAGAATCTGATACTTTTTCAATAGGAAAAATGTCTCAGAATCTGAGACTTTTTCTATAGAAAAAATGTCTCAGAATCTGAGACTTTTTCTATAGAAAAAATGTCTCAATATCTGAGACTTTTTCTATAGAAAAAATGTCTCAGAATCTGAGACTTTTTCTATAGAAAAAATGTCTCAGAATCTGAAACTTTTTTATAGGAAAAATGCCTCCGAATCTGAGACTTTTCTATAGGAAAAATTGTCTCAGAATCTGAGACTTTTTCTACACGAAGAATGTTGCAGAAAAATTTCTCAGAATCTGAGACATTTTTTTTTTTTAAATAAAAATAGAAAAAAATTCTTAGAATCCAAAATTTTTTCAGTACGAAAAAACGCTCAGAATCTCAGACTTTTTCCATAGCAAAAATGTTTTAGAAGCTGACACATTTTACTTTTTACTACAAAATTTCTCAGAATTTGAGACATTTTCTATTGGAAAAATTTCTCAGAATCTTACAATTTCTCTCTAGAAAAAATGTGCCTTCTTTTTTATTGGTTGTTTTATTCCTTAATACATAAGACCATAGATTTTCTCTTGATACGATTATTGTGATAAAATAATTGTTAATTTATACTATATACATACTTGTGTATTTAGTTTTAAAATGTTTTTAAGGAAGAAAAATAAATAAAAAAAAATGTAAAAAAAATATCATTTAATTATTCAGAACCAATCCATAATGCATTACATGGAACAGATATGTAACCGTTAAAAAATCGCGGAATCCATTCATGTACCACTACATGCAACATATTCTAGAATAGATTCCGTAGAACAGATAAGTGTTCTAGTTTAGAGGAAAAGGATGTATTGCTTTCGTGACAATCTCAAACAAAAATCATCGATGATGCAATGCATAGTAGAATCGATTGCAGGGTAGTATAGTTGATTCCACAACCGATTCTTTGGAATCGAACATTTTGCTGGGGAATTGCGTCAAAAGTAAAATGTTCGCTTCATGCCTATTCGTCAGGACGATAAAGTGTTAAACGCGGTTATTTCAGGAGCAACCAAGCGGGAAAATTTCTACAATCCAAATGTAAGAAAAACCAACGGAACCAATGTTTACGTTGATATCCATCCCTCCAAATGTTTGATTGTAATATTCAAATAATACAAGGACCGAAAATATATCTTGAAACATCGTAGAAAGGGGTATTTGGCTGCTTAGGGCAGTACCAATAACAAATATACAAAGGCGGCTGCTGCTCAGCCCATGGAAACCGCATTAAACACCATCTTAAGTTTTGGTCTATGTAAGAGTGAGTAAGTTTTTAAGGGAAATGCTGTCTGTGATGGTTTTTTACATTTTAACCGGCTTTAACATACTTTTAAAAACAAGACAAACAAATAAGTTAAATTAAAATTTGGAAAACGCCCTAAAATTTCTAGAAAAACAATTACAATTTCGAAAAAGCCAATTAAAATCCAGAAAACTTCAATAAAAGTTATGTAAAGACTTATTAAGGCTCATAAATTACTATCAAGTGTCAGCTAGATCCAGGTTTTTAAATAACAATTTGCGTTTCTAAACTTTAATTTACCTGCTCCCAATTTTAATCAGAATTCCTGAATTTAAATTTCTGTTAACGGAGTTTTATTAGAAGCAGTAGAGAAATGTTAATTTTTTTAAGCTAAATGTGCAAGTTCTTCTAAATTTTCTTTAACATTTTTTTTAATTTCAATAAAAAACAAGTAGAAAAGTTAAATTCGACTTTGCCGAATCTATGAATACCCTCCACAATGCATTTTTTTACAGGGTAGTACATTTTTTAACGTGAAAAAATTAACAATTTTGATTAGAAATATTTTATTTTGAGTAAAAAACTCTTTTTTTGCCATTTTTTTGTTTTAAATTACTATTTTTTTTTTTTTTTAGTGTAAAATTTTTTTCGAGTGTAATGCTTTTTTTACTGTAAAAATATTTCTGAGTGAATGCACGTACGTATGTACACAAAATATTGTAATTTTTGTAAAAAAAAACTAAATTTTTTTTGTGTAAATTTTTTTTGAGTGTAAAATTTTTTTTGAGTGTAAAATTTTTTTTGAGTGTAAAATTTTTTTCGAGTGTGGTTTTTAAGTTACCAATGATTTTAAAACTAAACAAGTTTAAAAAGCATTGCTTAAAATTTAAACAAGTTTGAAAAGCATTGTTTAGTTACCACCAATGCTTTTAAAACTTGTTGAAACACGTGGCATTTTAGATGAAACTAATTTGAAATTCAGGGTTTTGCTTATAACTTTTGAACCACTGGACCGATTGCGCTGAAATTTAAAACCAAACAGACCCGGGGAACAGCAAAGATATATGCCAAGCTTCAGTGGTCTCATTGTTGTCTTTCGAAAGTTATCGTGTTTTTTATCTCGTAAATTCGCGAAACACCCTTGCCTAAATTTACTCTTTTGCTCATAACTTTTGAACCACTGGACCGATTTGGCTGGATTGCAATACCAACCTGACCAGGTAAATGACAAACATATATGCCAAACTTCAGTAGCCTCTGTAAAGTCTTTCAAAAGTTAGCGTGTTTTCTACGGACAGACAGACAGACAGACAGACAGACAGACAGACAGACAGACAGACAGACAGACAGACAGACAGACAGACAGACAGACAGACAGACAGACAGACAGACAGACAGACAGACAGACAGACAGACAGACAGACAGACAGACAGACAGACAGACAGACAGACAGACAGACAGACAGACAGACAGACAGACAGACAGACAGACAGACAGACAGACAGACAGACAGACAGACAGACAGACAGACAGACAGACAGACAGACAGACAGACAGACAGACAGACAGACAGACAGACAGACAGACAGACAGACAGACAGACAGACAGACAGACAGACAGACAGACAGACAGACAGACAGACAGACAGACAGACAGACAGACAGACAGACAGACAGACAGACAGACAGACAGACAGACAGACAGACAGACAGACAGACAGACAGACAGACAGACAGACAGACAGACAGACAGACAGACAGACAGACAGACAGACAGACAGACAGACAGACAGACAGACAGACAGACAGACAGACAGACAGACAGACAGACAGACAGACAGACAGACAGACAGACAGACAGACAGACAGACAGACAGACAGACAGACAGACAGACAGACAGACAGACAGACAGACAGACAGACAGACAGACAGACAGACAGACAGACAGACAGACAGACAGACAGACAGACAGACAGACAGACAGACAGACAGACAGACAGACAGACAGACAGACAGACAGACAGACAGACAGACAGACAGACAGACAGACAGACAGACAGACAGACAGACAGACAGACAGACAGACAGACAGACAGACAGACAGACAGACAGACAGACAGACAGACAGACAGACAGACAGACAGACAGACAGACAGACAGACAGACAGACAGACAGACAGACAGACAGACAGACAGACAGACAGACAGACAGACAGACAGACAGACAGACAGACAGACAGACAGACAGACAGACAGACAGACAGACAGACAGACAGACAGACAGACAGACAGACAGACAGACAGACAGACAGACAGACAGACAGACAGACAGACAGACAGACAGACAGACAGACAGACAGACAGACAGACAGACAGACAGACAGACAGACAGACAGACAGACAGACAGACAGACAGACAGACAGACAGACAGACAGACAGACAGACAGACAGACAGACAGACAGACAGACAGACAGACAGACAGACAGACAGACAGACAGACAGACAGACAGACAGACAGACAGACAGACAGACAGACAGACAGACAGACAGACAGACAGACAGACAGACAGACAGACAGACAGACAGACAGACAGACAGACAGACAGACAGACAGACAGACAGACAGACAGACAGACAGACAGACAGACAGACAGACAGACAGACAGACAGACAGACAGACAGACAGACAGACAGACAGACAGACAGACAGACAGACAGACAGACAGACAGACAGACAGACAGACAGACAGACAGACAGACAGACAGACAGACAGACAGACAGACAGACAGACAGACAGACAGACAGACAGACAGACAGACAGACAGACAGACAGACAGACAGACAGACAGACAGACAGACAGACAGACAGACAGACAGACAGACAGACAGACAGACAGACAGACAGACAGACAGACAGACAGACAGACAGACAGACAGACAGACAGACAGACAGACAGACAGACAGACAGACAGACAGACAGACAGACAGACAGACAGACAGACAGACAGACAGACAGACAGACAGACAGACAGACAGACAGACAGACAGACAGACAGACAGACAGACAGACAGACAGACAGACAGACAGACAGACAGACAGACAGACAGACAGACAGACAGACAGACAGACAGACAGACAGACAGACAGACAGACAGACAGACAGACAGACAGACAGACAGACAGACAGACAGACAGACAGACAGACAGACAGACAGACAGACAGACAGACAGACAGACAGACAGACAGACAGACAGACAGACAGACAGACAGACAGACAGACAGACAGACAGACAGACAGACAGACAGACAGACAGACAGACAGACAGACAGACAGACAGACAGACAGACAGACAGACAGACAGACAGACAGACAGACAGACAGACAGACAGACAGACAGACAGACAGACAGACAGACAGACAGACAGACAGACAGACAGACAGACAGACAGACAGACAGACAGACAGACAGACAGACAGACAGACAGACAGACAGACAGACAGACAGACAGACAGACAGACAGACAGACAGACAGACAGACAGACAGACAGACAGACAGACAGACAGACAGACAGACAGACAGACAGACAGACAGACAGACAGACAGACAGACAGACAGACAGACAGACAGACAGACAGACAGACAGACAGACAGACAGACAGACAGACAGACAGACAGACAGACAGACAGACAGACAGACAGACAGACAGACAGACAGACAGACAGACAGACAGACAGACAGACAGACAGACAGACAGACAGACAGACAGACAGACAGACAGACAGACAGACAGACAGACAGACAGACAGACAGACAGACAGACAGACAGACAGACAGACAGACAGACAGACAGACAGACAGACAGACAGACAGACAGACAGACAGACAGACAGACAGACAGACAGACAGACAGACAGACAGACAGACAGACAGACAGACAGACAGACAGACAGACAGACAGACAGACAGACAGACAGACAGACAGACAGACAGACAGACAGACAGACAGACAGACAGACAGACAGACAGACAGACAGACAGACAGACAGACAGACAGACAGACAGACAGACAGACAGACAGACAGACAGACAGACAGACAGACAGACAGACAGACAGACAGACAGACAGACAGACAGACAGACAGACAGACAGACAGACAGACAGACAGACAGACAGACAGACAGACAGACAGACAGACAGACAGACAGACAGACAGACAGACAGACAGACAGACAGACAGACAGACAGACAGACAGACAGACAGACAGACAGACAGACAGACAGACAGACAGACAGACAGACAGACAGACAGACAGACAGACAGACAGACAGACAGACAGACAGACAGACAGACAGACAGACAGACAGACAGACAGACAGACAGACAGACAGACAGACAGACAGACAGACAGACAGACAGACAGACAGACAGACAGACAGACAGACAGACAGACAGACAGACAGACAGACAGACAGACAGACAGACAGACAGACAGACAGACAGACAGACAGACAGACAGACAGACAGACAGACAGACAGACAGACAGACAGACAGACAGACAGACAGACAGACAGACAGACAGACAGACAGACAGACAGACAGACAGACAGACAGACAGACAGACAGACAGACAGACAGACAGACAGACAGACAGACAGACAGACAGACAGACAGACAGACAGACAGACAGACAGACAGACAGACAGACAGACAGACAGACAGACAGACAGACAGACAGACAGACAGACAGACAGACAGACAGACAGACAGACAGACAGACAGACAGACAGACAGACAGACAGACAGACAGACAGACAGACAGACAGACAGACAGACAGACAGACAGACAGACAGACAGACAGACAGACAGACAGACAGACAGACAGACAGACAGACAGACAGACAGACAGACAGACAGACAGACAGACAGACAGACAGACAGACAGACAGACAGACAGACAGACAGACAGACAGACAGACAGACAGACAGACAGACAGACAGACAGACAGACAGACAGACAGACAGACAGACAGACAGACAGACAGACAGACAGACAGACAGACAGACAGACAGACAGACAGACAGACAGACAGACAGACAGACAGACAGACAGACAGACAGACAGACAGACAGACAGACAGACAGACAGACAGACAGACAGACAGACAGACAGACAGACAGACAGACAGACAGACAGACAGACAGACAGACAGACAGACAGACAGACAGACAGACAGACAGACAGACAGACAGACAGACAGACAGACAGACAGACAGACAGACAGACAGACAGACAGACAGACAGACAGACAGACAGACAGACAGACAGACAGACAGACAGACAGACAGACAGACAGACAGACAGACAGACAGACAGACAGACAGACAGACAGACAGACAGACAGACAGACAGACAGACAGACAGACAGACAGACAGACAGACAGACAGACAGACAGACAGACAGACAGAC